>MJHO01000563.1:0-24259 GCA_002076135.1 Xerophyta viscosa | reverse complement strand
ACTTTCTCAAATAAAGGAGATAGTGCGGAAAAGTACTTCAGCTGCCGATGTATTATCAATAGCAGCATACACACGTAAGAAATTGTATGTCGCATTTCGCATCCCGATGCTTCAGACAATTCTCAAAACAGTGTGTTAAATTTTCACAGCAGTGCTGTAGCTTTTTGTAACCGATCCTCCATGTTCACAATAAAGGGAAGCTCCTCTACGGCCATAACATTGATGACAGAAACAGTTAAAATATAAACTTTGAGTAGAAGTGCTTATAAGTTCTAAAGCATCTGCTAACTTTCTTACATAGATCATTAATAAAAATGCATAACTAAACTGGAGAATGAAATATGGATATCCATATAAAGTGCTTAGAGAATGAAGACAAAACCTCGGCACGACTGAATATAAAATTTTTAATTCTGCTCATGTTAGTAAGACAATTATTTCCAACAGCATGCTCTGAGTTTCCCTGAGAAATAATCCATTATCCAATTTCTGCAGTAAGTCAGCGTTGCTTGCAATATTTTCTGCTGTAGCAGTTGCTTCTCCTTTTACCAAATCTATAGGGTTCTTGGCAACTCCTTGATGAGCTTTTCCACCTGGCTGAAGTGAATTTAGGAAGATTTACTTGAAGGGACAAACCTTTTTCTCTATATAACCTTTAAAGTAAAGCAGGCACAATACTTTACAATAGCAAGCTTTTTGCAAATCAAGAAACCTGAATTACCCTCTTGTTTAAGAATGCATTTCGACAGAATGAGGCGGGACCGCTCTGAAATTGCAAGGATCCCAACCAACCAGTTCTGCCGATCCGATCCCCCATGTGGGACCCAGCTCAACCAAGGAGGGCATCCAAACAACCGGTCCATTTGAAAGCATCGACTACCTCCGTCAACCATAAGTTGCGCAGAAGGTCACAAGCTTGAGAAGTGGGAATCCAACCCCCCGCCAAAGAATGCAGTTTAAGTAAAGATGTAAAAGATTCATCAAATCCATACCCCAAATAAAGTTTTATTCTCCAGGTGATGATCCATCATTAAGTGACTTTTTTAAACTTCCACAAAACATGCTTAATTTATTATCAAACCCAAACCCCTCCAGCTTGTAATTTCAAGTTACACAAATGAACTCTAACCCAAACTTGAAGAAAGCTAGCAGAGTTCCATGTTAACGGAGAGCACAATCCAACATAACTGGTTTATCTAAAATACAGAGGGCCATAGAGATAAAGCGGGCTGAGTTTAGTTTGCAGTCATAAGCATGGTCTAGAAATGCCAAAAAGAAGCATCAAGCAAGAAGAATTGTGAACAGCAACTCATGATATGAAAATAACAGAAGTGGAACACAAACACTTGTAAAAGATTAGAAAGTTTCATGTGATGCGTAACTAAATTTAAAAGAAAACATCCATACATCATACAGAATCCTCCGCTTGGAGCAACACCAAATCATAATTTGGTGGGGAGTTGAGCTTGCATTTGTTTGAATATGCGAGCTTCCAATGCCGAAACCAAGTCGAAGTACCTGCGTGCAGGAGAATTCCTATTCACAGCCAAAAGCAAATTCATGCTCAATAACCTTGTCAACATATTACATACACATTAAGTCGAGAGGCATGTCAATCCTTACCTTGAAATGAGCTACAATGTCCGCCGCAGGAACTTATCAGATGAAGAAAGAACGAGGACGACTTCATTCCAACATGCTCTCAATCTTTCTAACAAAATAAAACTCTGATTCAGCAAAACTTGTCTCACATTGACTGATTTTAGCAGCAGTAAGTGCAGAATTCAGACCCCGCCGCATTAGGACTTGACCGGGTGGTGGTGGTGGTTGTTATTGTTGTTGTCATCTAATCCTTTGTGCTCAGCCTTAGAAATGACCTTCCTAACCTGCCTTCACATTTCAAAGACACTTGTACTATCAATTCAAGTAGCTCATGGATTTTGGACCTATAACCTCTAGACTACAAGCCTCATTTCATTAAAATTTAATAAGTTATTAAATATTGGAATGAAGTGTCAAAGATTAAAGTAATGGAGTCAAACGGCACCCGTTTGGAGAACGCGGAATCTATAAAAATTAGAAATTAAATACAAAGTAGAAATCTAACAGAATAACCACAAAACAAGGTAGCCAGAAGAGTATTGTTAGCGCATTGTGATAACATGATAAATGAGGTCCAACTTCATGGAGGATAAAACAGAAAAGAAATTCCCATATTTGGATAGAAAATGTTAAAAAGGTGAATGACCAAAATACATAACATGTTTCTTCAGAAAACTAGGTATCGAATTTAAACCTAACAGGCTTGATCTGACAACCAAATGAATGTTAAAGAAGTTGATATCTTCAAGGTAAGCCAAGAAACCCAGACTCGATTTGGCAGCTTTTCTGAAGTAAACTCTGTTGGCCTTCCGGGAGGAAAGGCGCCCTTTTCCCATTGTCAATAGCATGTCGAACCTCCTTAAGTTTTGAATTGGCCAAGGAACTGAATACATGTAAACCTGAATTTGTTGGAAATCATGACTGATCACTAAGTAAGGACATAATAACTAATAGACATGCTTTAAAGATAACGGCTACCGGGTTGTAGTTTCAGAACCTGAGGAAGATATATCAAGGAATAATTCGCAGTCATCCCTGATGCAATTTATGATATGCTGCCTGCTGGTAACCCTCTTCAAGCAGATCTGTGGTTGTCCCACTAGGCACTTGTGATACGCTACGTGGAATAACTTTCTCACTGAAGGAGATAGAGCGGAAAAAGTTCTTCAGCTGCCGATTATTATAATAGTAGCAATACACAAGTAAGAACTGTAATCATTCGCATTTGCATCCCGATGCCTTCAGACAATTCTCAAAACAGTGTGTAAATTTTTCAACAGATGCTGTAAGCTTTTGTATCCGATCCCTTCCAATGTTCACAATAAAGGGAGGTTCTCTACGGCCATAACATTGATGACAGAAACAGTTAAATAAAACTTGAGTTAGATAGTGCTTATAGTTCAAAGCATTGTCAACTTTCTTAATAGATCATTAATTAAAAATGCAATAACTAACTGGAGAGAATGAAATATGGATATGCCAATACATATAATCTTAGAGAATGAAACAAACCTTCGGAGAACTGATATAGAATTTTAATCTCTCATTTAGTTAGCAATATTAATTTCCAAAGCCATCTTCTGAGTTCCCCTGAGAATAATCCATTATCCAATTTCTGCAAGTCAAGGGTTCCCCCAGTCGGTGCTTGCAAATAATTTTCTGCTGTCAGCAGTTGCTTCTCCCTTTTAGCCAAAATCTATGGGTTATTGCAATCCTTGATGTACTTTCCAACCTGGCTTTTGAAGTGAATTTAAGGGAAGATTTACTTGATGGGACAAACCTTTTTCTCTATATACACCTTAAAGTAAAGCAGGCACTATACTTTACAAGAGCAACTTTTTGCAAAGTCAGGAACCTGAAGTTACCCTCGTTGTTTAAGAATGCAAGTTTCGATCCGAGATGAGGCGGGAACCCGCTCTGTAAATTGGCAAGGGATCAACCAAAACCAGTTTGCCGATCCGATCCCCCATGTGGGACCCGCTCAACCAAGGAGGGCATCCGAACAACCAGTCCATTTGAAGCCTCGCACCACCTCCACCAGCAGATTGGGCGAACACTGTAATCCCACTATAGAGAGATAAAATAATTATAAAGACAAACTGTAATAGTCAAACCTTGGGAGACAAGATAACATGCACGGTAATAGAGCACAGCTCAAGCCACCTGCCGCACATCAGACGCCTCGGCACGCTACTGCAGGCCAGCGCGCAGTGGCGCGAACGCGACATAAGCGTAGAGCTCGACGAGCTCCACCTGTAGAGACGCGAGATAAGTGTACAGCTTGCCGGCGAAAGCCTCCAGTAGGACGGATGAGCGGAGCGCGGATACGAAGAGATAAAGATGAAGTCGGGGCGGCGAAGGCGGCGGAGTCAGTCCATTTGAAGCCTCGCACCACCTCCACCAGCAGATTGGGCGACACTGTAATCCACATAGAGAGATAAAATAATTATAAAGAAAACTGTAATCGGTCAAACCTTGGAGACAAGATAACATGCACGGTATAGAGCAGCAGCTCAAGCACCTGCCGCACATCAGACGCCTCGGCACGCTACTGCAGGCCGGCGCGCAGTGGCGCCAACGCGACATAAGCGTAGAGCTCGAGGAGTCCCCCTGTAGAGGCGACGATAAGTGTACAGCTTGCCCGGCGAAAGCCTCCAGTAGGACGGATGAGCGGAGCGCGGAGATTGAAGTCGGGGCGGTCGAAGGCGGCGGAATCGAACCAGAGAAGGAGATAGTCGGAGGCAGCGGAGCCGAAGAGGTCCTCTGCCGAGCGTGGTGGCGGTGGCACCGGAGGAGACGGTGGGTGGCGAGGAGCTCCGGCATCGTAGAGTTTAGCAATCAAGATCCGATAACGGAAACGGTTATGGGAACGATGATGTATTTGTAGAATGTTGGGCCTGTTTTACATGAGATCGTTTTTCGAATTTTTCTTTTAAATATTATTATTTTGACAATTATTAAAATAAGGTAGTTTTGCGTTTCAATCTCTGTTTCCTAAACTCGTGCGTTTTAGTTCTTGAAAACGTATTTTTAAGAACTGATTTATTTTTTTTCTTTTTGCAAATCAGCCTCCTAAAAATATATTTTTAGGGTACAATTTGCGAACCCCCAAAAATAAGGGGGTTGATATACAATTTCCCGTTAAAATAATATTGCTATAAAGTTATTTGACAAATTAAAATCGCGCGTACCAGGTCAGCGCTACGTACGATGAGCGTCTATAAAAAACGCTCATCATGCTGACTCACTAAAAAAAAGTGCATTTTTTCAAAAAATGTATTTCTCGAAGAAAAGCGTTTTTTGAAGAGACACATTTATTTTGCTTGAAAAAATAGCTACTTTTTGGAAGTCAAGGAGCTTTTTTTGAAAAAAAAAAAAAAAAATACACTTCCCGTTGGGTGGGACATTTGGGCTGAAATTTTTTTTGGTTATTTAGACAACAAAACAATCAACACAGTTTAAAAATATAACTATTTATCTATAAATTGAAAAATAGTAAATTTATATGTCATTCAGGCGGCGTATATAGGAATATGAAAAAATTTCTAAAATTAAATTTTCGACGCTAGACAAAAAAGTTAAATAAAGATAACCATTTCTTATAGTCGAGCGAAAATGCATATTTTGTTTTTCAGATATGATATCTTTGTGTACATGTGTCAGATGAAGATAAAAAAATATCTTTCGAATGACGAATCAGCTATTTAACGCAATATAAGAAAAATAAAAATTATAAAACATAGGTAACTTCGAAGTGCCATAACTTTGAGCGCAGTGGTCGATCGGGCATTCTTTATATCGTTAGAAAGCTTGTTTCGAGTTGCATATTGCCATCAAACACAAAGGTGTTTGCTGCAACTCCGGCGCTACCGAAATCACAAAAAAAAATTATATGTTGTCCAAAAATGCATTTAAAGGTTTGGACAACTTTTATAAATACATAGAGGTGAGGTATTTACGAAAAAAATATTATAGCAGTTTGTATTCCAAACGGCTATAGAAGTGTTCAAGATGACTAGTTTTGTATTCCAAACAGCTATAAAAGTGTTGCCAGCACTTTTATTTAGTATTTGGCTAAAATTTTTCGGACAAAGTATATTAGTTTTTTTGTGAATGAGCTAACAAAATATTCTAAAAAAAAGAACTAACTTAACATTTTCTTTTGAGAGTTTGATTGGTTCAAATTTTGTAAAGCATGACTTTTTTTTTATAAAATCCCTTATTTTTTATGTATTCACAAAACGAAATCCGAATCGCCACTCAATTTAATAAGTATTGTTGTATATATATATCTACGAGATGCATATAACGGCGCAGATTCACACCCAATAGCCGGTAACCACCGTTATCAGCTGGAACGCATAGCAAAAATATCTCAGAGCACACGCATGCGTAATGAAAAACTAGGCATCTAGGGGCTGAGCCAATAGCCTCGCACTTCGGTTAGCATCCGCAAGGGCCCGCTATTAACAAGGATAGCTACCCAACACTAAAATAAAAAAATAAAAAAGGGATTATATTCTAAAGGGTGCCATGTGGCATTTACTTTTATTCTAAACACGCGACGTGACATTTTTATTAATTGATAGAAATTTATAAAGTAATGTAACTTATTGGTGACAGGAAATGAACGAGTCAATTTACTTATAAATAGATAGTACGTTCCATTAAAATTATATAATTATAAAAAACATTTATCTAAAACAATTTATAAGAAGTTAGTGATAGGCTGAAGGCGGTCTTTTGGACTTAAGTATAAAAGTAATTATATTATATATTATTAATTTTTTTAAAAAAAAAACTTTAGCATTTACAGAAATTTAAATCATATATATATATATATATATATGTATACTATTTAACGTCAATTATCAAATAATTTTGTGTATTAGATTTGACATTTCTTTTTACTCTAATAACACATTACTATATAATCTATAAAATATTTATATAAAAATATAATATATATATATATATATATATATATATTAAAAAATTTAAAATTTAAAATTTTTAATATTATTATTTATATATATGATTTATAAGCGTGCAACGTACGGGTGCAAAATTAGTTATATATATTTTTAACTAGTACATCAATTACTTCTAAACTCTTAATAGATCTTTTTTTACACTTATTCATAAAATGATAAACTAGAATTAGGTATATTTATATCTTCTAAACTTCTATATTCACAATTTTTTAAAAATATTTATACATATATATTTTAGACTAATTTACTAATTACTAGAAATAAATATATATAACTGGATATCACCACCATTTTACGTCACTCAAATAATTTTATTATTTTATATATATTATATGATAATTATTTTACTCTAATAATATGAAAAATAAAATAATTATTTTAATAAAAATAATTATTAATTTATATATTTATCAATATTAAACTAAGTGCAGAGTAAATATGATTATGCTACTCATTATGAATAACCGGAGTATGTATCTAGTTGCAAAAGAGCAGATAATTCAGCGTCCTGCCTATAGTAACGTAAGATTCGATAAAAGAATGAATTCCTGTGGATTGAATATTATGGCCCACTGACAAACAAGACAGATGGCATACTTTCTGGCCAGTGAATACAAGCGTATCCTACGGTAAGTGCGTCAGAATGAATTGTTATTGTGAGAGACCTCAAAATTAGGACATGTTTTTTAAGTAGATTAGTATTTTATTGTACCATTTATATGATTTAGAAATAAAATTATTTACACAAATATTTTTAAAAATAGTTATTTATTACATTTTGTTACGAAATAATGTAATTTTATTATTTTGTTTAAAATTATATATATCTAATGTTGTTTTAATTAACTAACATCTGTATAATCAAGCTGATAGTTAAAATTATAGTCCAAAGCTCAATTCTTTTTATTTTTATTTTCAGTTAATAAATTCTTCATGACTCATATGTGTTTATAGTTCAAAAAGATTGTGTTCTTCAACTTAAATTTAATATTAAGATCTTTTGTGTTCTTCAACTTAACTTGTGATGATATTAAGATTTTGAAAATTTTCATTTAACTTAATATACTTGCCATTTAGAGCAAGCGAAGGTGAAGTTGGTGTAGCTCATTATTTATCAAATTACTTCTCCAGAAGAAATTTTCTTTTAGTTCTTAAATGGATTATTAATTAGAGCTACTCGTTGTGTTTCAACTTTGAAAATGAGCTTTTAGTTCTTAACTAGTTTTGCACCCGTGCGATGCACGGGATTGTCACATTAGATAAACTAAATAGTATCATTTTTTTTTTATTCTGTATTATAAAAATTAATAATTGCATAGTCATGTGACGGTGGATCCTGAAATGAGGCTTGATCTATCATATGATGATCTTGGGGTGATCACCAAGCCACCCGTTCTGAGAGATTACTTTTTTTTTGCTCAAGGAGAAAAAATGCTGCAAAAAATTTGATTCAGATGCTACGACATGATAGATATTTAATAAAAAATAGGTGAAAATTTCATAGCTTGGATAGGCCATACGGTGGGTCATGAACCGAGCCTTGATCCGACGCTTGACGATCTTGTGGGTACTAAGCCACCCGCTTTAGAAGATTATTATTTTTCCACTCTAGGAAGAGGAAATGATGTCCAAAGTTTGATTTAGATGCTACGACACAATAGAAATTTCAAAAATAGGTGAAAATTCTCTCATTTTGATAGGCCATAGAGTAGGTTTTGGGGCGAGCCTTGATTCGTCACGTGACGATTTTGGAGGTGCTCACCAAGCCAGATACTTTAGGAGATTACTTTCTCCGTAGGAGAGAGTAAATACTACCCAAATGTGGCGCATTAAAAAATAATAAATACTTTCTAGAAGCTCTAACTCATGGGTGAGAGAGAGAGAGAGAGAGAGAGAGAGAGAGAGAGAGGCCATGCAGCTCCTTTCATCTTCAGGTCCAGTATGCCAACTGAGACCTAAGAGTACGAGGGTGTGCTGCTTTCTTCAAGTGCTCTCACTTAGAGGTCACACCTTTGACAAGCTGCTGCTCTCACTCTTACTCTTGTCTCTCTAGCCGGACAAAGCCTAAGAGCGAGGGGGACAAGCTGCTCCTTTCAAGAGTGCTCTCGCTTAGGGGTCGCCCCCTTGATGGGCTGCGCCTCTCACTTTTACTTTCGTCTATCTAGTCGGACAGAGCCCTAAGAATGAGAGGAACACGCCGCTCCTTTAAAGTTTAAAGCCCTCTAAACTCAGGGGGTCCGTCCCGTCGAAAGCAATCCTCCTACTTACTCTTTCGTCTTTCTGCAATCAAGCCTAAGAGTAAAAGAGGACCGATTTTCTCAAGCGCTCATGCTTAAGGATCGCGAGCTTGACAAATTGCGTCTCCCTAATCTTCCTCTCATTCGTCCTGCCGGATTGAACTAAGAGTGAGTGAGATGGTCTCTTCCTAAGGGCTGTTACTACTCACTGACAGCTAAAGACAAAACTTTATTTTTCTTTCTCTTCCTGCCTCCTCATACCTTACTCATGTAATGGCTCGCGCCGAGAAGTCAGAAGTAGGAGCCATAGAGTAAGCATAATCTTGGCTTTGTTAAAAAAAATCATCAAAGATTATATGATGTGACCAACTAATGCATTCTTAAAAGCAGAAAGTACAATCAAGAAGTACAAGCAAGAGTTAGACAGCAAAATGCCGAATTTGGCAATTTTAATGTCAAATTTGGGTGGTTAAATACCTAGAAATGTATATCAATTCAGGTTAGGTGCGGTAGCAGTGATGCGGCTACTTGAGCAGCCTGATGTCTCTGAACCCCCATTATCTTTAAATTTTTATTTGATCTAAGATACTTAATTAGCTCTTGCTCTTCTTACAAATTAATTTTATTTTTTAATTTTATCATAAAAAAAATTATGATTTGTATTTTTTATGCAAGATCGATTCTTCTTCTACCAACCCCAGACCCAGACTTTTAGTATAGATAGTTAGGCTCGTAATACATTTTCACCTGTTATAAAATATATATAAATAAATCTACTCACATCCATAAAGAATCATTTGCAAGATTTGAATCGGAAGTCTCCGCATCCACAGAACTTCCTAAGTATTCTGTGCGTGAAAATTAAATTTGACCTATCACTTATTCTTTTTGGCCAATGAACTCCTTAGCTTTGTTCCTCGGCTTTCCACGTAGCCCTTCGAAAAGTTCCATGACAAGGCTAGTCAGCATGCTCATAATCATTGACCAAATCGATAAAACAAATCCTTCTATCTACACGGTGGCAGGATCTTAAATTTCAAACTCTTTCAATGGCGAAAATAAACATAACAATATAAAAATGCTAGTGCATGAGCATTACTTAACAAAGAGCTTTAAAGCCCATGTACCTCCACATTCTAATTTTATTTCACCATCTCCATCATCCCCTTCTATATTTCGAATCTCGTCCCCACGAGATCCCTTCTAATTTCTTCCTCCTACTAATTGCTTTAGACGACACATCTTGTCGCTCCCGCAAAGCTGTAATATAAGGCTCACTTATTCACTCCGAAAAGGTACGTGGGTGTGAGGCCAGCACCTATTAAGTCGTTGACTCGTTGTAAGTAGGGAAAACGCAACTAACTAGACGGTATACTTATTATAAAGAAAATATAGGATTTCTCAACCATTCACAAACAAGAATAAAAAGTACAATCACTAAAATGCCACTACATGGGAAGATATGAATCCTTGCAACAATATAGCGACGCCTCAACTTGTAAATTGGGACAGTTATAGTAAAAACATTAACAAAGTATTAAAAAAATATTAACAAAAAAAAGGAGTTGAGACAGACTTCAGAACTGAAAGCATGAAATTGTTCAAGTAAAAGAAGCTCCACTAATATACTACTGACAAATCAACATCAAACATCAATGGATATCCAAGCCTATAACAATCACACTTTATTCTATAGGTGGCGGGGAAGAATTACAGAGGTGATTTCTTGTACGTTATACCACAGGTCCTTTAACAAAGGCAAACACTTTTTGGTCACTTCTTTAGGAATTTTTCCCAAGCACTCCATGTTAGATGTATTAACAAGAACTATCAGTGCATCAAGAACCAAGAACTTAAGAGTAACCTTTGCAGGTTGTCTATTCTGAAAAAAGATTGCTGCCTTTCCGCATGATCGGCAGCAATTTTGGACTAAGAGGATCTGCTGCCATCTGATAGAACAATAATCTAAAAAGAATTGGACTCACTTAAATATTGGATATCAAAAAACCAAGAAGACAATAGCATACTCGAAGAAAATATTCCATTAAACATTTATTAACACAAGACCTTATTATAAAACTATATACGAAGTATCGCGCACATACACAACAAAATATCACCAGGCGACATTATGAATTTATGACTATGAGTAATCAATCATTAAAAGTAGATATAAGTATTAGATGGTTGAAACAATCATAAGAAATTGAAAGAAGTGAATGCATGATCACAAATAAATTAGTAGCTATAAGCATTAGATGGTTGAAAATATCATCTAATATTGAAAGAATTGAATGTACAATCACAAATTGGATCGTATTGGGTAGTAGCCGGAAAGGAGAGTGGATCGTATTTACTGTTATTGAGTGCTGGAATAGCTGCTGGAGTAGTTTTCAGGTTGTTATTGCAGTTTCAACAATCTTTCTATTGCCGCCGTCGGATCAAGTGCATCACCGCGTTGGTTTCAAATCAAAACCGTGAGGGTATGCTTAACGCTGAGTCATCCGATGAAGCTTGGGGTTAAATCTCAACCGTTCTATGCAGCGCACGTTTAATCTTTTAAAGAAGCACGTGACAGCAACATGCAGTGAGGGGCAAATAGGTCATTCGGCACCCGTCTTCTTCCTCTTTAAATAGCAAGCTGCGAGCATTAGTTTGGAAGGGGGATGAATATTGAGAACAGAATAGTATTTTCTTCTTAGTTCTTCTAATTTTTCTTGTCTTTTCTTCTCAATTTCTTTTAATTCTTGTAACTTCAGATTTTATACATCAATTCCAGTTGTGATTCGGGATTATTTTCTTGAATTTCCTGTTGAGTTGTTTGCTTTTCTATATGTTCGACGAAATGCTTCATGCTTAGAATTGAGGCTTTCAGTCACCGATCGTCGTCTCCGGCGAGATCGTGACATGGAGA
Organism: Xerophyta viscosa; assembly: GCA_002076135.1. NCBI lineage: Eukaryota > Viridiplantae > Streptophyta > Magnoliopsida > Pandanales > Velloziaceae > Xerophyta > Xerophyta viscosa. The sequence goes on along the minus strand of MJHO01000563.1, from coordinate 12,512 downwards.
CGACGGCAGAAGGTGGCGCCGCCACCGGAGGTTTTGGTGGCGGGCGTTTAGGTGTTGAGCCGAGAGATAATGGGGATTGAGTAGGGTAGGTTGGTAGGTGAAATTGGAAAGGGGAGTGCGGGTGGAAGAGAGGGGAGAACGGCAACGAAGCTCCGCCCCCAGAAGTGGCGCCGCCGATGCCGCCAGCGACGGCGGCGGAGGGAGGCCGTGGTTGATTGGGATTATTATTTGCCATTATCGAATTGGTAACGATAATTTGACAAAGAGAAAATAAATCGACGCGGAGGTCTGATTCTGTAAATTACACTCCTAAACATCTCGAGGCAATTCAACGGATTTGATGTTTTCATCAAGATGGGTGCTTATTATACGAAAATTATTTATCGGCCTCTTTTCTTCAATCTTACTTAGGATTATTTGATTTGCAGCAGTTTGGACTTCAACGATAACATTTTAAAAATGTGAGTTAAAAATTACGTATTTGGTTTATCGTGGTTGATTTTGACCGCAATTTAAACTGCTACAGTTGAAGCTAAAATACAACGGTTTAAATTACGTTCTGAAAGTCCGTAGTTGCAAATTTATGATACATCGTGTTGTTGCAAAATTTTAAAAGAATTCTAAAAATTTTGAAAAAATTAAATTTAATTCAGCAATAAAAATGAGTTATTTTAAATATTTTTTTTTGCAAATTTAGAGCATCTCTAGATTTTTTTAAAAAAAAATTCAAATATTTTTGAGTTACCAAATTACGTCAAACAAAATATCAGATTTTGAACTGTATAATTCAACTGTATCAAACCAAGTAGCAATTTTTTTTATTGCAATAGTTTGAACTATTTCTAACTAAATAGATCTATTGTATTATTAAAATAGAAAATTATAACTCTCAGCACTTCTAACTGTTGTGTTTGGAGTTTTGATTTTCAACTATATCAAATCAATTAGCCTCTTAAGAAAGTTTTTAAGGAATTTATAGAGAAGTCATTGCTTTTGCTAGGAGAGTGCTCTTAAGGAATCTATAGTCTTACCTTATTTTAACGGTTCTATTCTTAGTCATTTAAAAATTATAAACAAATTTGATATTAAAAAGTAACAATTAAATAGACGATAAAAATGAAAACTAGGAGCAGAGTATGCCGATTTCTTAATATATCATTTTAACGTATCGTTGTCAAAACTAGTCAACAATATCTATGGCAGTATTATAAATTATAAATTAATTCCAAACAACAGCAACAATGCTATCACAAAATACTCCCACCACTATCACATGTCAACCCTTACATTGTTTCAAAGTTGGGCCCTGAATTCATTCTCGAGTTCAGATTTTTCTGAAGTTAAAATTTTGAACTGAAGTTGGGTCTAACTTCATGCTTAAAAAAAAAAAAAAAAAACGAAACCCCAAGGGAGCTAATGAAAGCCAAACTGAAATTGGAAGATTAGCTGGAATTTTCCTTTTTTCTAGAATTCAGCAAAGTATTAAATTAAGGGGAGTTTCTTTATTTTTTAAAATGTATAAATCAACCTCTAAAAATAGAAAAACTTACTGAAATGACGGCATATGGGACTAAATGAAAGCCGAATTGAAACTAGAAAATCAGCTAGAATTTTCCTTTTTTTAAGAATTCAGCAATGAATTAAACTAGTAGAAGTTACGTATCAACTTTCTATTTTTTACAAACGTACAAATTAATCACTCAAAAAGAAAAAATATGGTATTGCGCGTTCACCGACACGTCAGTATTTTTTTTTCGTTTTTATAGACTAATTTATATAGCTCCTAAAATTAGAGAAAATAATAATTCGCAGTTAATCCTTAAATCAAATTAAATTAAATCAAAGAAGAGACATTATTACGTGTACATTGTCATATTCAACGTATTTTTTAATTTTTAAAAGTTAATTTATACAGCTCCAAAAATAAAGGGGCTTTTCGTTGTCAGCCCCTGTAGGGGCGAAACCAGTTGGTTTCAGCCCCTGCAGTTTGCCAAATACATTTTTGGCCCCTCCTTGTAAAATATGTCATCTTTGTTTGACCATCGTATTAGTATTTTTTGAAAAAAATTTTAACATAAAAGTTATAGATTTTGATGAGTTTTACAACTTTCATATTCAAGAATTTTTCAAAAATACTTATAAATAGGTGGTTTAGACTTCGAAATTTTAACGGGTTAACGAATCTGATTCAAAACCCGTTAACACTTCGGAGCATCAAAATACTTATTTATAAGCATTTTTTGAAAAAATATTGAACATGAAAATTGTACATTTTAATAAAATTTACAACTTTAATATTAAATTTTTTTCGAAAAATACTGATATAGTGGTCTAATATAGAGGACACAAAAAATGAGGAAGGGGCTGAAAAGTAAATCGGTTAAGTATAGGGACTGAAAATGACAAGATTTGCAAATGGAGGGCTGAAAACAAATTAACCCAAAAATAAAAGGATTTATAATTATCCTTAAATCGAAGTTAAATAAAAGCAAAGAAGAGACATCATTGCGTCAATCCTTAAAGCTACGAGAAGGCGACACTTTACCAAGTGCTGAAATCGTATCTGTTTTTGCTGATTTCAGGTTTATCGGTCGACGGATTTCTGTTTCGGTCGACCGATCAGATTAGGTAGAGTAGATGAGGACTTGTTATTTGTGTTGCGAGCTCGTGCTGTTGGAGCCCTAGGTAAACCCCTTAGGTCCTCATCTCATTTTCTTTGATTTTTCTTGAATTAAACTTGTTTTCCTCACTCTCCCGGTTCTCTTTTACGCGTAGATATCGATTTCTTGCGTTTCGGTGGAGTGTTACGGTGAGGGCTGCGGATTCTATAGTTGTTCGAGGTGAGCGATTTACACCGAATGTGTATGTGTTATGCTTGGAATGCTAGCATATTTGTAGTGTAAATTATGTGCTTAGTATGATGTATATATGATAATCATGCTATGTCGGATTATAAACTCTAGAAGTGTAGTTTGTTGTTATGAGATCATATTTTATATGTTTATATGATCCTCATATGTCAATGGTATGCTAGCCATATGAAAATGTACTTCATGATTAGGTACAATTGTAGCCAATGTTATGACATTGAGTGGATGCTACTATATGTTGATGCTCATGCTAAATGTAGTATGACAATACGATTATGTGTGATTGTACAGTAAATGACTCTTGAGACATTCGATATGTGTAGCCTAGGCTTAATCCAAAACGGATGCCTTGTATGCTATCAGTTGTGAAATCGAGTGGGGTAAAGTACCTTTGTGACACTCGTATGATTTGGTGTGCTTGCCTATGGGCCCTTGAGATGTTCGAAATTAGGTCGTTGAACCTCGAGTTACGAAGCCTATAACGGTTGAAAGGACACCCGGAGGGTTAGGACTTGGGGATGGGAAACGATTGGACCAATTAGAACGTAAGCACAATTAATGAATGATGCCTCTAGGGAGATCGGTGAACGCGGTTTGAAGTCGCTCATTGGCCCGGGCGGCGGCTGCGAGTGCGAGGCTCGGTTGCATTACGCGTAAAGAGTCCGAGTAGCCCCCATTTTACGCTGTGGGGTCGCGTACCAGGACCTTGGTAACGTGGCGGATAGTGCTCGCATTGAGAGGACTATCTCGGGTTGCGAGGATTGGTTATAGGTTTCCTCAGACTCGGAAAACAGACTCTAGTGTGGGTCCGCTTTATCAGAATGAAAATATGAAAGGACTGACCTTGATTGGGGTTAGTGATACACGCTGACTTAACTAAAAGATTATGCATAATTGGTTAGCCGGGTGGTACCTTACCATGATTGCAAGAACTTTGGATGCGTATGTGATTTGATGATTTATATCTCATGTTTATGATTTGTTGTTGTATGTGTTTGTGGTGTCGCATTGATGCTCCTGAGGAGGACGTTGATGTGCCGCTCGCTGAGTCTTTTGAGTCACTGCTCTTGTTGCTCTCTCTTTTCAGATCCGTGCGCGAAGGAAAAAGAGCTCGCGCAGGTGGATAGTGTGAGGAGATCATTTTGGGCTGAAGGTATACTCTTGGGATGGGCTAGAGTGTGGTTATCATCTAGTGTACATGTAGCCCCACACTTGTATATAATTAGTGTTATTTTGTAATGGAAGTATTAATCTACACTTAGTGTATTCTTGTATTTTGGAAATGCTTTTAAAGTGTAAACTTGAAAAATGTTCGAGTTTAGGCTTTAAAAGTATATATGTGTGTAAACGACGGTATTATATTAAAAAAATGTGGATTTCGTACCAAAGTGGTTTGGTTTCCATATTTGTTTCTAATGTCGTGAGCATGTGTATATATGATGTCACAAACGTTTTCAAACAAGAAATTGAGTGTTTGAATGGTTTTGAGGAAAATGGCACGTTTAGTTCTTATTTTTTCCGTATTTTCGATTAAAATGAGTTTAGGCCACGATTCGTCGTCTCATAAGTATTTTGGACGAGTGAGAGCACGTGCACATGTATCTAAAGTAGATATGCGAGGGCGCATGGTGGCCTCTCACAGTCCAGTAAAAATACGAAATTCGAGACCGCGAGTAGTGTGCCATAGAAAATATATTTCTGCAGTTTCTGATATTTTCGGTCGACCGATATGATCTGCGGTCGACCGATAATTTACATTTACTTTACCGCTCGTTCGTAAGAACTATCGGTCGACCGAAATCTTGGATAAGTCGACCGATAAAACCCTCTGGAATAAGATTTTCAAAACCATTTTAAATGAGTTTTGATTTGAGTTTTGGGTGTCTATTTGTGTTTAGTGGACATATCTATGGTATGTGGCACTTTCCAAATGTTTGTAAAAATACAGGTTGAGCCAGAAGTTACGAATTCGTGTCTTAAGTTGTGAATAAAAATGTTTTGATGTTTCGGACCTTAGGTTGCTATGGATTTTCTTGTATCAATTGAGGAGATTGATACATTAGAATCCACAACAAGCTTTGTCGGACCTCGTGGTGAATTTTTTGTATTAAAAAAAATATTTCTATGTCAATAAAAAATTTTACTTTCTTTCTACTTTATATTTAAAAAAAAAAAGAAAATTCACACCTACTTTCTTACACTATTTTTTGTATAACTAAAATAAATTAATGTATTTACAACTAAAATAGATATAAAATAATAAAAAGTTTATTAGAATTAATAAACTAATAAATTTCTATTCTTTAATAAAAATAAAAAATAATGAATAATACAATATAATAATAACAAGCAACTGGATACAAATAATAAATAATAAATAATAAATATATTATTTTATTATACTTTTTTATTTCATAATATTTTAGTAATTTATTAATATTTCCTAAAATATAAATAAATAAAATTACTAAATAACATTAACTAAATAAACTAAATAATATTTTTTTAATTATTAATAATAAATTAATAAATAAAATAGTAATTATTTTTAACTATTAATAAAAATATTTATTTATAAATTATTTTTAATTACTATTAAAAAATATTTTTTTAATTATTATTAAAAAATACGTTTTTATAAATAAAAAATTCTACCATCATTCCAATTCATAATACAAGTAAATAATAAAACTTAAAATTCTACCGTCTAATTTTATGACTGTTGAAATCCTCGATTCCACCTCAAGATATCTCGCCGACGGTGGTCGGAGAGTCACTGTGTCAGAGTCCCGACATGGTGGCAGATCACCGGCGTGGGACGGATAGATGCCGTACTGATAGTAAAGATCGTCTGTTGCTGTTGCTGGAGATTTCAGATATATTGTTGTTAGAAGCTGTTGTGCGGTTGAGACGGTTACTTCGCCATTTAAATCACATCCGTCGGATCAAAGCAATCCTACCGCTTGTTTTAAATCTCGCGTGAATCATTATCGTCTATTTTGAGTCGTCCGATGAAGCCAAAGTGAGATCTCAGGCGTTCAACCAGCCGCGTGCAGGAGTTTTAAAGAGCACGTATGCCGAGCACGTGATCCGGAGGGCATAAGGGTCTTTTAATGGTCTTCCTCAGCTATAAGAGGGGAGGCGGGTTGCTTGTTTGAGAAGAATGTTTTTGAAAACAGATTCTGTTAGACTGTTAGTTGTATTTTTTTTTTTTTCTATTTTTTTCATCCAGAACTGTATTTGTAGGTGTTAAATTTCAATTTTAATGATATCTTGGCTTATCTTGTTGATTTCCTCACCGAATAGCTGCAATTAATAAGGTGTTCGACGTGGGTTCGTTCACAAGATGTGTAGCTAATCGTCGCCTATCGCCGTCGTCGGCCGGATTGTGACACGCTGGCGACGCAGAAGGATTTCTCTGTTTACAAATCACCGAGGAAGACGAGGCCGCTGAACCTTCTCGACGGTTCCTTGACCGCCTTCGCCCTCGCCGCCCCGACACCCCCAGAATTCAAGCAGTAACGAAATTCAATTTCTTTCAAGCGGGTAAGTCATGAATTGTGCTTCTGTTTTGATAGCTCTCGTGGCTGTACTATACATCTCCAGTAGTTTGATTGGGTCGTGCTTTTATGCTGAACTCTTAATTGCATTGCAAGCATCTCGTCCACATTTTTAATAGGTAGATAGTTCTAGAATTTATAATTTTCTCTGTTTAAATTACCTAGAGGACCAAGATATATTGGTGAAAAAGGAACTCCCGATTTCAAGAATTCTGGAAAAAATGAGATAACAAAAACATAATTGTATAGATCGGCAGTTGAACTATAGTATTATTTAAGAACTTGCAAGTGTTAACGCTGCATTTATGTTGGTCTTAGTTTCCAAGATATGTTGGTGAACTTTCCTCGTAGAGGAACCCTGTTTGTATATTTTAGAGATAAAATTCGGATACCAAAACCAAGATTATATCTAATCACATTTGGGCATTGTATTATTTGAGAATTGCATGAGTTGTTGCCACATTTATATCGTCCATAGTTGTACAATTGATTATTGTGTGTGTTTGAACTATCTAGAAGACCTATGTATTTTGTTGAACTTTTTTTTGCTTGGTAGAGGAACCCCGCTCTCCAGAATTTAAAACTAAAATGGGATTCCAGAAAATCGAAATATATCAGATCTGCTGCTGAGCACCTGTATAATTTGAGAAATTGCAAGCGTTATTGCCAGATTTATTGTGTCCATAGTTCCATAAATGCTTAGTGTGTCTCGTTTTACCTACCTAGAGAACTATGCTATTTTTGTTAACATTCTTACTACAGGAAGCCTTTACCCTTTTTGGTGTATGAAGAATCGTAGCTACTTTGTTCTTCCTTCCACGAGACAATTTTCATATTTAGAATCATGATACCTCAGCTACTTTGTTCTTCCTTCCACCTTTTTGGTGTATGAAGAATCTCAGCCTTTACCCTTTATTTCTCTTTTGTTTCGTTTTGCATTTTTCGGCAGCTACTTCAGGAACGATTATAAGCAGACAGATTCTCCTGGTATTCATCCTGTAAATCTGCAAAGAAGAGAGAATTCTGGCATATGTGCTATAGACATGTCGAAAGGCATTTTGTTTATAAAGAGAGTTCTGGATTGGACGAGCTTGGTGTGTGCTCAAAAATCTGTGACCATATTAAATTTTCTGAGTATGAATATCAGTGTAGGAAATATTTCGGATGGTCTCTTGTGGCGGACACATGCACCCTCGTCAGTTACTTTCATGCCACATTTGTTTATGTTTAGTGAGACAACTATACGGACTGAAGGACTAACCTATTTTGTTAACATTCTTACTACAGGAAGCCTTTACTCTCTTTGGTGTATGAAGAATTGTAGCTACTTTGTTCTTCCTTCCACGAGACAATTTTCACACCTAGAATCATGATACCTCAGTTATTAAAGCACTCTTATTAATTGTGTTGCAAACTCTCTAACCATTGAGAGTAACACCTCTACCGTTAGAGCTTCTGTAGCTTATATTTTAGCTTCCTTCAATGAAAAGTTGAAAACAACACTTCTTTCATCTGCTTTTAGCATATGGCGTTTAGCCACAATAAGAGATGCTGATATAACTTCTTTTGTTGTGCTTGTAGCTCAGAAGCTATCAAATATAAAAGCAGGGACCCTAGTGTGCAAGACCTAACAGGATTGCTTTTGCTGCCACAAAATTGCTTTTGAATTCCCTGCATTATAGTGTGCATGTAGCTGTAATTCTCTATAACAAGACCCATCTTCGCTGTCTTTATTTTCATTTTTTTTTTCCTCTTTTGTTTCGTTTTGCATTTTTCGGCAGCTACTTCAGGAATGATTATAAGCAGACAGATACTCCTGGTATTCATCCTGTACATCTGCAAAGAAGAGAGAATTCTGGCTTATGTGCTATAGACATGTCGGAAAGGCATTTTGTTTATGAAGAGAGTTCTGGATTGGACGAGCTTGGTGCGTGCTCAAAAATCTTTGACCATGTTAAATTTTCTGAGTATGAATATCAGTGTAGGAGATATTTCAGATGGTCTCTTACGGCAGACACGTGCACCCTTGTCAGTTACCTTCATGCCACATTTGTTTATGCACCCCTAATACCACTGGCAATTGTATCTGTGTGCACATGTGCAGCGGGTGGTATGGTATGAAAGGCATTGCTCTAAAGGTTTTACACATTGTTTGCTTTGAATTCTTCAAGTTGCTCTTTTTTTTTCTTTTTTTTTTTAAAATGTCAGTAACTAGTCTCCCGCAAGTGGTTCAAGTGAGTGGGGCTTTGCGCCTCGGGAAGCATGTGCCTCCCCTGGGTTCGAATCCCGCGTGCCTTCATTCTTGGGGGTAAGTGCGCGAGCCGCATTTTCAGGCGCGCGTGCGAAGGTGGCGGCCCAAAGGGTACTCCACTGTTTGGTCTAGGGGCAGCCGCCAGAACGGAGTTTTACCACCTGACCACGGTCCGGTCCAATGCGGGCCGATGACCCTATTTAGAAAAACGCGTCGTGCCCAAAGTGGTTGCAATTTGGCACGAGGTGGGTTTCGCCTTGTCATCTCAAAAAAAAAGGGGTCGGTAACTGAAGAAGCATTTAGGGTACAATTTATCCTGACTACTCTGTTAGGCCATACCAGTTGCTGTGTTCTCTGATGATGAAGAAACCTGTACAGCAGAATCTGAATCACCTTTGACTACGGCATCTGAATTTTTAGATGATGAAGGTTCTTGTCTCCTTTTTTATATTTCTTTTGACGTGTTTTCTCTCTAATCCTATTAATATATGTTATGTATCTCATTTGGCTATAATCTGCTACTTCAGGTTTTATGAAGCATCCTGTTTCTGACGGTGGTTATTCAATAACAGAAGAAATAGCAAGTAATGCTATCTTTTAGTTTCCTGCAATCGTCACTATTCTTAGTTTTTTATCGATGTCAAGTGGACTTTAAAAATGAGTAAAAACGGGCGGCCATCTGGGTTTACTGCTGTTGTCCCATTAACAAAGTGTAATGTTTAAGTATAGCTGAGCAATGCATTTTGGACTTTGGGTTTGATCAGAAAGCAAAGAAAGCTGATTTCTCTAAGATCCACATCATCCAAAGTGATTTTTATCAACTCATTATCATTATGGACAACCTTCTCGTGCATGTTGTTAAGTTGCCTAGTAATGTTAGCAATGTTTGTCGCTTTAACTCTTGTGCACCTCTTTTTATATTTTCTCTTTCTTATTTCTTTGTAAAGTAGCTGAGTGAGCCTCTGATATGGCTGTGCTTATGACGTTAACTTGCCTGGTCATGAGAGTTTTGACAGCTGAGGTATTGGACTTGGCTGCTTGACTGTTCTTGTCTTATGATTATATGTACATTTACTTGCCTGTTTGTCTTTTAAAATTTTTTATTCTCGTTGGCTGAATGCAGCCGTGCCGTGCAGGATAGTGCTGGCATGGGGAACATTCTCGATGCCGATTAGTTCTATGAAATACCAACTTATTTACAGAAGCTCAGATAACCTTTTCTTCATATTGCTTGAAGCTTGTGTTTTCTGATGATGGGGAGCTTGGACATGCTCTTTTAGCAAGAATCGGAGCTTTCTGATATCGTTTACATGAATTTTGAATGGAGTGAAATGGTATGTCTTTATTTGATCTCTTTGATTTCTGAAACCATCACCTTAGACACCTTTATCTGATTTCTGATATGCATATGGAAATCCACCAGGTTGAAGCTGCTCATGTTCAAATTTACTTTTCCGAAAATTGTGGAGCTGGAGTCTGTGGAAGTTAGTGACGATAAAGTTGATGATTGTTATGGTAGGTGTCTTATTGCCTTTTCTGCCCAAGGCAGTGCCGCCATTATTTTTTAAAAAAATTCTTTTGTTATTGTTAGTTGTCAATCAAGCATGTGCAGCAGTAAACAAGATTCTGATTTTTAGGAGTCTTAGTCATAGATGTTCCTTTTGGACTTGATCCTATTTGAAGGGGCCTACATCTGCAGGATTTATCAACTTACTTTATATTTACTCACTTGTATCATGCTCGAGTATTGTTACTTTACTTCTTTACTCCATGCTCAGCGAACACTTGTAACCTATATGACATGATTGCTTCCAAATCATCCTACTACTTTCTTGAGGATTTCTAGATGAACTGAACCCTCATTTTTACATAGTAACCCGGCAAGCTTGGCCAAACTCATAATCATGATCATGGGGGTTGATTTTGAGTTATAATCATGATCTTGGGGTTGGATTTTGAGTTAGTTTTGTGGGTGCCCCTCGCATGGAAATTGATATATATGGAAGTTCAAAGTTAAGAGTAAAAAAGCTGATAAGTCTGACTTAGGAGTTAGGAAGCAACTGTTCTTTACTCACACATAACTGAATCATACCCCTTTCAGAACTTAATTTTGACTTGGGAACTAACTGTTTTGACTATAAACACATCCACGAATACCATTTCCAGTAATTAATTTGTGATTCATACTTAGCATGAACCTAAAATCTTTTCATACTGAAATTGGATTTAGATCAGAACGGAAACAACACAGGTTTCTTCCATAAACATTACAATTGTGTCCTTCAAACTGTCGTTAAAAGAAACAAGCAAATTTTGCTTTTCCCTTTTTTTGTTGCTAAGAAGAAATAATTGTATATATACTAAAACAAATATTATATGTATGATTGTATAAGTGGAGCTTTTGCATTCATGGTCTATAATATATGATTATCATCATCTGGTGAAAATGCATACAGGTATTGTAAGGGTAAGTTTTTAGTGTACAAGGTAGACATTTGTTGGTCAAGAAGCCAAAACTTATCTCTCTGACAGAAAGATATGGAATGCAAGTTACTGGTAAGTTTCTTATTTGTTGTTTTGTCATTGTCTTGTGTTATAAACGTTTTGTTTTTACCTTTTTAAAGAACTGTGCATAGTTTTTGTTGCTCTTCAGACTATGTTAAAGTTCTTTCGATCATGTTTCTACCATAATCTTATTCTCGTTGGAGTTATGCTGTTTGACCTATTCACAGAACAACCTTGAAGGCATGTCTGGTATGAATTTTTTGTATCTTCGAATAGCTTCTAGGCAGTTCAGATACGATAGCAACCATAAGCTAGTGTGTTCTGTTTTTTAGCCCTGTCTTGTTTCTTGTGGGCAACTTTGGCTAGCTTTTGGGCATTCTTGTTGCAGATTTCATCACACTAGCTTGTCAAAAATATCAAAGTCCCATAGCTGTGTCATAGTCTATCTTAAAATCGTGTGTATTGCTGAGCAACTAAAGTTCTTGAAGGATTCTAGATCTTAAGTTTGTAGCTTAGAGTGATTGTGCAAACACAATGTTGTTTAATCTGTACTGGTGGGTGTGAATCATACTTCAAATTAGGCGTATTGAAATTTGTTGCATATTCTATCATCTCTTGTTTCCAAACATTTTTGGATCAGGTAACTAGTCCTAGCCTAAGGGTTTACCTGTTTACATAGGTTCACTAAAGTAGGCTCTGTAGGGATAAGGTTTCTCCTCTCTAATAAAAAAAAAAACAGGGATTGGTTTTGTTCACTTCAATTTCTCAAAAACTATTTAAACGGCAAAGGTATGCTTTGACTTGCATATGCAATATTCTTGGTCATTTACTTAACATGTTCTACCGAGTGGAACCGTGCACCTTCAACATATCACTTGTCTGTCGTTTCAGTTGCCACATGTTAATTTCTGTAGGTTTGCTTGTAATACTTGTTGATAGTGTCCGATTTTGGTTGCTAATTAGACTCGACCTTTGCTATGCTATTCATTGTGCTGCTTCTGTCTCGATTTAAAAGTTTGTTTTCATTGTGCTGATTCTTTTCATTTACCTTTGTTATCCTTTTCAATCTGAGTGATGAAGATGGCGGAGACATCATGTGACCGAGTGAGTGTAATTTCTTCTAAATTGATTAGTATTCTTACGTCTTTCTTCTTATATGCAATTCTTAGAGAATAGGTTCTGTTTATTATTTTGCATAGAAATGAATCTACGTCCATGCCAGGTTTTCCTTTCTCAATTGCTAGTTGTCTCTTTAACCTTTTGTCTACTTTTTTCCTTTTTTGATTGAGTGGTAGATACTCCTGTATTGTGGCATGTATACTCCTG
>MJHO01000562.1:0-24376 GCA_002076135.1 Xerophyta viscosa | reverse complement strand
TTCATCTTCCTATCCAAGTTTGAGGATCATATGAAAGAGGTTGAGCTAACATAGACGTATATGGACTTTCTTGCCTTGGACAAGTTTGAAAATCATAAGTTTGGTGTCGTGCATGTATTGAAATGCTTTATACGTAGTAATAAAGATACTAAGGCATTCGAAATTTCCTTTTCAAAAGATGGACATTAGTTGATTACAGATGGACTTAAATCTTCTGCCCAAACTTTTTACCATGCATCATATTTCGTACCGTAACACTTAAAAAATATCAACATATATATTTTTTGATAATTTTTTAACATTAAAATCATAAATTTAGATGAAATCTACGACTCATATTTTAAAAAAAATTTCAAAATATATTTTTAAATAAGAATTTTTAGGCTCCAAAGTCTTAACGGATTAACATATTTTAAAAAATTATTTTTAAATCAGTTAAAAATTTGGGCCCTAAATAATCTATGTTTAGAAGTATTTTTGAAAAAAAATTAATATGAAAGTTATAGATCTTATTATAATCTACACTTTTTTTTTTCTTAAAATTTATTTCAAAAAATTTTTATATATTTTTTTGGGTGTTGTGACACACACAATGTGGCAGAGCGGCATGAGATCCTGTCTTCTACAAAAATACCATGCAGTTGGGAAAATTGTTGCAAGGAAAAAACATTATTTGCTAGAGAACATAGAAGAAAATAATTGAGCTGTTGCACAACTAGACGGGACGGATCCAATTTATTAACAGGGGAGTCAATGTGACGCCTCGTTTCCGGGGGTCGGAAATTTAGGTGGAAATAACAAAGATATGGGGACTGTTATGAGCTAGTAACTTCCGGATTATCAATACCACTAAATTTCAAATTATTTAAAATACACAGCGCGAAAGCTAAAATATTATTTACAATTTTTTTTATTTTTCCAACTAACTCCTGAATCCCGAATCTCGCTCTACGATCGTCGGCAGTCCTCGCAACAACCTGCGGGAAAAGTAGTACCGTGAATATATAAAAATATACTCAGTGAGTGACCCACCCGTGCAACCCCGCAAGGCAACGGCCTGGGCTGCAGTCACACACGAAACAACAACACAAAAACAAGCACTCAATGCATAAGTTACGTGCTAACATTCCTCAAAGCATACACTTTTCATACTTATCAAAACCGAATAAAACCAACGAAGAACATAAAACATAACCAACAAGGCATGTTCACATAACAAGTAGCAAGCTTACAACTATAAGCTATCAGCTACTATAAAACAAACAAGTTCTCGGACAACCCAAGAAATCATGCTTACGGCGTAATAATAACATCAACAACATTAATAAAAAATGTTAGGTAATCGATCCACCCAAAGCCCCAATCCGGGTTTATGTCGTTATCTTTCTTTAGTCAGCGTGGACTACACTACCAAACCAGGATAGTCCTCTAAATGTATTTTATAACGCAAACACAACCCCCTTTAGGTACCGCCCAGCACCAAGGATCTGTTCAGACACGGTTTGCACCGTCGCGTCCCCCAGTACCCTACAGCGGGGGCGATTCCTTTGGCCTAAGGGAGTCTACTTGATCCTACCGGCCTTTCCGGAATTGCCGATTCAAGCCTCGCCTTGGTCTCGTAGCCGCACCCTAAGCCTCGGGCTTGGCCTTTAATACGCCCGCCGGTTCTGCTCTTCTTCTCGGACAAACAAATCTGGGGCTCGGCGCCCACCCCATCGTCCCATTTTCTATCCCGGTGATATCCAATCGACTCACGAGGAAAGGCGAAACCTAGGCGACTTGCAGGTCCACAAAAGAGTCCCACCGACAATTTCACTTTTCCAAATCTCATTAGCGCTCACGTCTGTCGATGTCTCTAATCACAACAATACTCACATTGGGCACACAAATTTCGCATAAGTACTAGTGATAGACATACAACGGTTTCCACGCTAATAGCATATATCCATATCCGTATCAATAAATGAAGAGTAGTATTGTCCGGAACATGCAAAGCCAAATAACATCATCACATAAATTCTTATCTAGCGCTCACGTTGTCAATTGTCCACAATCACAAACCCAGTGGTGAAAGACATACAACGGTTCCACGCTTAAAAACATAATAGGCAACACATCAAACTGGCATTGATTTCATTCTCATAATAAAAACATTCATGCTTAACCATCCAAGCATGCTTCACAAATCATGTATCACTAATAGAGGGTCAACCACCCACATGATTCTCACAACAACATACATGCTAGAATTACATGATCCATCACAAATCCGCATGCTTTATATCACAGCTTCAAATAACGAAAAGTTAAAACCCTCTCACAGTACCATTACCAAAACATCAAAACAAAGATCAAGTGCGAACCCCTTTAAACATGTTCAACTCAAAAAAGGCCTATCCCTTAGTCGGCAACTCCCGAACTCACAAGGAAAGAGAAAGAACACACGAGGAAAACAGCGCACATCACAAAAGTCCGCTCTACTAATGGTATTGCTAGAGCAATCAGCTCGCGATACCGTCTAATAATTAGGTCAGTCACGCGACAATCAAGTCACAAGGTCATAGCGCACCCCTACCCACAACACAACGGCGCAGCCCGGCGCACACCCACAAAGGTACAATGGACATTGAAACACACAAAACAATTCTATTGAAGAGTATTTAATCCAGCAGTCGTGCTTTAATACTCTTCTAAATAACAACTAAGTCTAAGTCACTACAACAGGGTATAACTAGAGCGCAGGCGGGAGCCTCACAAGTCACTAAGGCAGTCCAACGCATTCCACATGTCACAAAGTAAACTTTTCTATTAAATATAAACATGGCCAGTCATGCCCCAATACTCCACTCAAAATCCCATCCAAATTCGGTGTCATGATATTCATAACTAGTGTGTTCAAGTCAAACTAGGGCAAAGATGTCACATCTACCTAGATGTCCGACAAGTTAAAAAGCCGAATGTCACTACTACTAAAGTAAGGGGTTCAAGCCACAAGCTAAGTACTCGTCCGAACAAGTTATCACAACCACCCATGTTCAAATTCTACAAAGGCATTGGTTCATCAATACAAGTACTCGCACCAAATAAGCTAACACATCGACACGTGCTAGCATACACACCATGTATATCATTACGTCATAATAAATTCAACAAAATCAACATAAAAGTGAGACCGCGGGTTCACTCACATACGTCCCGGTCTTAACAAACCGAGACCCTGCACACGGCGTGAATCCACGAAACTCTACCGAACGACAACACCCAACGCGTTCACGAAGCCGAAGGCCGAAGAGACGGAAAGCATCGAGTTCGCCCGAGAAGCTCGCCGGAGAAGCAATAGAGCGGCGGCGCCAGATTCAACGACGGCCGAGGTTCAAGAGTCGGAGGAGACGGCGGCGACCTCGGTGACGGCGGCCGGAGCAGTAGCAGCGACGGGCGGCAGCGCGACCGAACACATCCAGAGAGGACGGAGAGGAGATCCGGCGTGACAGCGTGCAATCGGCACGGCGGGGAGGCTCGTCGGTGACCCAGGTGACGGTGAGAAGCCTCACGGACGGCGACGGCGAGGCGCGGCGGCGCCAGAATCGACGGCGGTAACGGGGATCTAGGGTTCGCGGCGCGACGAGGAAATCGAGCGCGAGAGAGAGAGAGGGAGATGATGAACCAGAGGAGGAGAGGTGAGGTGAAGCCCGGTGCGGCGACGTGCCGGCGGCGGACGGGCGATCGGCGGCGGGCGCGGAGAGATCGGAGCGCGAGTGCGAGAGACAGAGAGAGAGAGAACTGAGCGAGAGTGAGGGAGGCGAGTGCGGGGACTCAGGCGCGGGACCTGGCGAGCCAGTTGGCTCGCCCGGGGTCAAACGGGCTCGGTGGGCCGAGCCTCAAATGGCTCGGTCCGGCCGGGTCCAGCCCCTAAATGGGCCCAATTCAACCACAAACCAAAACACACCAAATCAATTTACATTCAATTCTAATACAAATCAAGCAAACCCAAAAACCCATAAATCTCTCGAACAAACTCGAAACAAAACCAAACAAACTCCGAATAAATTCGATTTAAAACAAATATCAATATTACGAAATCTGGGACCTTACAGTCAAGCGATACAACTACTTCACACCGGTAGTATATATAATACTATAAGCCGTAGATACATAACCGATCGCAGTGAATGAATCGTATTTGGCATTTGGCGTAGCGGTTGGGAATCAAGAGACAAGACTGCGAGACCCACGTCACGCGGTCTCTTTTTTTTTGGAATAAATCTTTTGAAGCCTCAAAACGCTTATTATTTAGAAGTATTTTTTGACAAAATTTTGAACATAAAAATTGTAAATCTCATCAAAATTTATAACTTTCATATAAAAAATTTCTCCAAAATTTTTTCTAAGTATTTTGGATGTTAAAAATACTAAAAAAAGGCTAAAAGAGAAAAGAACAAAAAAAATCTAAAGGTTGAAACGGAAGAAGCTATCAAAGCAGGAGCTATCCAAAAAAATCTGTTCTTTTTCCTCCATTGTTTATGCGCCGACTCTGACAGTCGATTAAACCTAATTTTATAATCCCTCCATTGTTCCACACCACACTGTCGCTACAGCGCCACATGACACACAAATAATTTTCACTAATCAATTTAGTCTTGAAAAATTAATTATAGATTTCGTAACAGCTTGAGTAAGGTATGGTTATTGCAACTAAATTAGTTATTATTACGAAAAGTAGTTTGACTTTGTTTTTATTGGTGACACATTTGTCGAAAATTTTTACTTGTAAAAATTTATATATATTATATGATATTATATTTCGACACCTCTATGTCAAATTTATGAATCCATCACTACACCTAGAGCGAATGTATACAACCTATAACTGTAGTTTTACATACCGGACGGTACGGGCCTCTTCCGACAGTTGTTAACTAAATCTACTCCTGCAAGGTCAGCAAGAGATTATCAATACGTTCGACATGTGTTGGTATCTAAGTTAACCGCAACCGGGCTCTATAAGCACAAAAACCATGCTTATAACTCATCATTCAACTATGTGCATCAGCAGCCATACTAATATAATGAACTAGTTTTGCACCCGTGCGATGCACGGATGTTACTCATCAATATAAAACATAATATTAATTTTGCTTTTGTATTTTTATATTTTATTATTAAATTTAATAATTCATTTTATTAAAATTTATATTTTATTTATCACATATTATTAGAGCAAGACAAAATCACTTGTTATATATAAATAATAAATTTATTTGAGAATGACATTAAATGAATTTTTATATTTGTAATATTTTTGTTATATATATACATAAACAAGTTTTTAATTCAGTTTTGCACCGCGTCAGATATATATATATAATATATATATAATATATATATATATATATTATATATAATATATATAATATATATATATATAATATAATATATATATATGAAAATAATATTCGAAAGGATTAAGTTATTTTTTAAAAATATATTAATATAATATATATAAGTTTTATTTTAAAATAAAAACCCAATGACATAACCAAAGTTACGACTTTGATCACCCTTTTATATATATTTTAATATAACTATAATATGGATTAATGAGAATTTGATAAATGACCTATCAAATTTTTGAAATTACTATAATTTATCTTATATTAGTAAAAATAAATTATTATGAAATTATTACTTATTTTTTCTTTAATAAATTAAAATTAATAATATATTAAATATACATTGAATCAAACTCGATTAAATGATGTGATTAATTATATAATTTTATTACGTTTTGTGCCACATGTCCAATTATAAAGAAATAACCACATGGCACGCAACTATTTTAATACCGAGCTATATAATATATATAATATATATATATATATATATATATATATATAATATATATATATATATATATATTACATCAGAAAAAAACATTACGCTCCATTTCGACATCGTATGATGATAACAACTAAGACAGATGGAGAACCATTTATGTTTCAAATATAGGTGACAATTATGTAATTATTGTGTTTTTAAATATTTTATATATAAATAAATTTATTATCCGTATTATGATCCACTGGTTGCGTAGCTTGTAGTTCGTTATGAAGTTGTATGATGGCTTATATATTATAATGCTTAAAATGCTTATGTTTCTATAAAACACTAGTTTTAAACACGTGCGATGCACGGATATTAGTTATTAATATAAAATAATAATTGTTGACGACCTTCCTCCTGATGGGGGAAAGAAGTTTGGAGTCGCCAACCTAATTTTTATGAAAAAGTTAGAAAACCGGGATAGGCACGGTTAGAGATTCTTTGGGTTCGTCAATCGGGTTTACGTGTGGGAAGAACGAACACCCCACAGCGCCTCTCCGAAGGTGTCTCTTGACTAAGTGATTTAAATTTATTTAATTAAGATTTCTATCATTGGTCACTCATTTTAAAGATAAAAATAATCACCAATGCAGGATCAGGTTAACCGCCTCAATCCTGACTTTAGTAATAATGTCAAAATTTAAGTATCGAAAGTTTATGTCACGTCCCTATTTTTATTGATTTTTTTATGTGAAAATATTATTTTTTATTAAGTTGGACTCAGCGCGTTTCCGTTTCCTCTTCATCCCCCAATTGTAAGATATTTAGAGATGTAAAGTTAGGATAAACCACCTCCTTTAATCTCAGAGCTTAGTTAACCACCTTCACTCTGTATTTGTCTTTTTGAAAAATTTTATTTAAGGCGTAAAAATCGATTAAACCACCTCATTCTAGCCTTGATTTTCAAAGCTCTTTTAAAAATATTTAGAATTTAGAAAATATTTAGTTGAGGTGTAAAGATCGGTTAAACCGCCTCACTCTAGTCTCAACATTAACCTTTATTCTTGAAAATATTTTGAATTTAGAAAATATTTAGTTGAGGTGTAAAGATCGGTTAAACCGCCTCACTCTAACCTCAATTTATTAAACTTAAAAAAAAAAATTTATTCTTAAAATTATTCAAAATAGCTTAATCTTTTATTCTTGGGCTTAAAACTCGATAAAAATTAAATTTAAACGCAAAATTAGTTGTTTGGGACCTAAATGACTCAGTTTGTAGGCAATTTGCTGGTCAAAATTGAAAGTGGCTCGATCAAAATATAATTTGGCTCGATTTTAGTAAATTGGGGCTCAGTTGAATGAATTTGGCTCGGTCGGATTTAAAAATGGCTCGTTCGGAGGCAAACGGGCTCGGTCGGTTTAAAACCGACTCGGTCGGGCGCGGTCGCGCGCCCGAGCCGGGGTGTGACCCGCGAGCGAGTTTAACTCGCTTGGGCCGCGAACGCGTGGCCCATTAAATTCATTTGCTCGCGCTGGGCCGGTCATCTTCTCCGCGAGCTCGCTGCTGCCGCCGGCGACTCCGCCGGCGGCGGTGGCAACCTTACCATATATGTATCCCTATGTTTTCGACGTCTACAAATCCATTGGTGAAGTCCGTTTTCTATTTCGTTGCTTGTAATAATGAGTTATTGGAGGGTGCAAGTTTTCGTAATAATTTAGTTTTATTTTTCCGCGCGGTAATGGCAGCCGTCGGTGAAGCCGAGTCGGAGAAACGTGATGAGGATCGTGTAGAGACTATAAAAAACTAGTTTTTGAGGAGTTACCTGACGTTGTAAGAATTCGGCCGAAATTGGATTGGACTCCGGCGAGCGGTCGGCAAGCTTCGTCGGACCCTCTCCGAATCACCTGAAAATCCGTCTTATCGGTTCCGAAGAATATTTCTGCGTGGTCCAGTGTGCTTGGAAAGGCCTCTATTTCCTCCCGAGCTCTTTCGTGGATGTGGATTTTTTCGATTTCCTTCGCCAGCCTCCTCCCGATCGCCGCCTCCGTCCCCAATTTTTACTGCTAATTACACCCCTTTTATACCCCTTCCTGTGCAAGAGTTACTGCCCGCGTCTCGAAGGATCGGACGTGGGCGGACAGGCGATCGTGGGGCGCAGAGCGACGGCAACTCGGTTTTGAATTTTCGTATTAACGTATAAATCGCTTAGTTTTCTAAATTGCATAAACGCCTTCACCGATTTTGCAAAACGCTAAGCTTAGGCCTGTTTTAAGAAGTCAGAAAAACACTTTTCTGTTTCCATCTCCAATTTTTTTTCTATTTTTTTATTTTACTTTTCTGTTGGAGAACTTAGAAAACATAAAAAAATGCGTTCAGATTATATATAACATAAAATAATTTTCTATCTAGAAAGATGAGAATAAATTGTTCAAATGAATCGTCAATTTCAAAATACAAAATTATAAAAAAGAAAAAATATGTTCGAATTATAAACTTAAAACATACTCACAGGAACCTAGTTCCCCGATTAAATATAGTCATTTCACAATTGATTTACAATCTTTTTCTCGCAACTGCATCCATGCAAATTACCATTTACAAAAAATAATATATATTTTTAAAAAATAATTTACAACCTAACAAAATAATTTTCATAAGTTACAAAGTGCTATTAAGCAATGTAATTTAACGAACAAGATAATTTCCAAGATATGCAACAAAGATAATTTTCAAAGAATAAATTCCATAAAATTTTTCTAAAATATGGAACAAGATAATTCCCAAAGATATGCAACAAGATAATTTAAAAAATAAATTTCATAAATTTCCTAAAAAATATGAAAACAAGATAATTTCCAAATAATAAGTTTTCAAACAAGATTTACGAAAATTAAGCAATGTATTGGAAAGTTTGCAAAATAATATTAAATTTCCCAAAATTTGTAGCAACACAAATTTTGAAAATATACTAAGTCACCGAAAAAATAACCAGTATGAGGTGGTCGTAGGCGGCACATAACCTCCCTTATTTTCTGCATAAATGTTTTTTTAGGATTATACATATGAAGAAAAATTGCCTATTTAAGAAAATATAAAAATATATTTGGAGAAGCGTGTTTCTATTAGAGAATAGTGGAGAACCGCGTTTTGGGTTTGAAAATTAATGAATGGAAAAATTGAAAACAGCATTTGTTTATTGTTTTCTAAATGTAGTTCAAATGTAGAAAATTGAGAATCCGCGTTTTTCTAATTCTCCAAATAGAAAATTTCTCAATTTGAAACAGAAAATTCGATTTTTCTTCTCTATAGAAAAGTTACTATGAAAACAGCCTAATTTTTCAGTTTCTGAACAGGGCCTTATATTTTCTGTTTTGGCAAAACTAGACCCTCTTGTATAAATATTCGATTGTCGCGAAAATTTCGTATTCGTACGTTGTCTCGTTAGAATTCTAAACAATCATATTTGTCCAGATAGCCCTAAAATTAAGCCAAAATAAATTTAATTATATAAATTGAGATTTTAAACTTAATTGAGTTTGTCGAGTAAAATCGGAACGATAGTCCGGACAAAATGGGGTGTCTACAGTTGCCCTTCTTTGTTCGATCCTTCGGAGAAGGATTGGACAAAGATAAAAAGATGCCACATTTTGTCCGGTTGAGATTTACATATTGAGTGCGACATGACAGTTTGACTCTTGTCCTAGATGAAATGAAGATGTAAGTTATAGATACAAGGAGTAACTTCGTAATTATGGAAAAGTAAGTTTGAGGAAGCGTCTCGTGACTTGGGGAAAAGTGTTGAAAAAGAGAAAAAAAAAATCATAAAAGGAGTTTCTTTTGAACAAATTTCGAGGAAGCATCTCGTGATCCAATAAACAAGCCCAAATGAGTTTCTCGTGACTTGGAAATTAAGTCTGAGGTAACATTCTCACGACTTGGAACGTGTATTTGGAGAAGAAGCATCTTTAGGATAAAAAGTGAATCGAGGAGCATCTCGAAACTTGTGAGCTTGGAACTGATGAAGTTGACTTTACCTTACCATAGGGTTAAAAAGACGGTTGGATAGACTTTTTCCTACCCTGAATTAAAATGAAGGTCGGATAGACTTTCCCTATTCCGAGTTGAAAATGTGACGTGGTAGACATTCCCCTACCCTGGGTTGAAATAGCGACATGGCAGACTTTTCCCTACCTTGGGTTAAAGTGGAGGTCGAATAGACTTTCCCCTATTCTGGGTTGAAGTGAACGTTAGGTAGACTTTTCCCTACCTTAGGATAAAAAAAAAGGTTGGATAGATTTTTCCCTATCCTGGGTTAAAATAAAGATCAGATAGACTTTCCCCTATCCTAGGTCGAAGTAAATGTAGATAGACTTTTTCCTACCCTGGGTTAAAGTGGAGGTCGGATAGACTTTTCCCTATCCTGGGTTGAAGTGAATGTTAGGTAGACTTTCCCCTATCTTGAGGTGAAAAAGAAGGTTGGATAGACTTTTCCTTATCCTGGGTTAAAGTGAAGGTTGGATAGACTTTTCACTATCCTTGGTTGAAGTTGAATGTTTAGGTAGACTTTCCCCTACCTTGGGGTGAGCGGGTGACAATGTATTACAGATCCGAGGAGCAATTCGTAATCTGGGGAGCAATTCTTATGAGCATCTCATAATTTGGAGCGATATTGGAGCAACCCAAAAAAGCATCTATTTTGTCTAAATTGTAAATTTGAGGAGCATCTCGGAGCTTGGAGCGATGTTGGAGCAACCAAAGGAGCCTCTTTTGGTTAATGAGTGATTCGAGGAGCATCTCGAGAATCGGGAATTGAATATGAGAAACATCTCATGATTTGGAGCGGTGTTTGAGCAAATACAAAAGAGAATCTAAACTTCAAGAAGTTCTTCAAAATTTGAAGCGTTCGATAACAAAAAAGAGCATCTTTTGGCCAAAAATAAACCTGAGGAGCGTCTTGTGGTTTGGAGAAATTTTGAAGCCACCAAAAGGAGCCTCTTTTGGCTAAATTACAAGCTTTAGGAGCATCTCGAAATCAAAAGAGACAAGTCCTAGGAGCATCTCGAGACTCGACGAGTTTGTTGAAAACGATTTGAAGTAGAGTTCGCTGGAAAGAAGAAGAAAAAGTTTTTTTTTTTTTTTGATAGAACCGAGTATCTTGAGTCTTGGAGCTGTTGTGATCAAGAAAGTAAGTTGTGAGTTCATTCCTGGGAACGATAAGAAGTGCATTTCATTTGCTAAGGAGTAATGCTGAGCGAAAAACCTACATGGATCCGAGGAGCGACTCGTGATCTAATGAGTGGATGTTAAAAACAAAATCTCGAGCGTTTACTCGTGATTTTTGCAAAATGATAGAAGCTGAGGTGTCGCCCATCAAGTATAAGTCTTGAAACTTACTCAGGGATCAAAGACAATTTATGCGTGGATTTTGAGCTGAAGATCATTACGAAAATTTTGAATCGTGGTTGTCGTGAATGTTGAAGATAGAAGAATTTCGGGAGCACATACATGATATATAGTGGACTCCTTTTGATGAGTTTGGACATCTCTCAAGTTCGTCATTGTCATCCATTGATCCTTTTACTGTATGGAGCTTTCGATGTTTCTGAATCTTCCTTTTCCTAAAAATGTCCGTGCTTGCTCATTAGAAGTGGATCATGTCGCTTCAAGTGTCAGTTCTTCAACTTATAAAGTGCAGATAGCAGAAAAATTACCCCAGTTACGTATTTTCTTCAAAAAGTTTGCACTGAGCTAGTTGTCAGGATGTGATTCTCATGTTTTTTCCTTCAGATAAATTTTTGACAGAAAAAATTATGCCCCAAGTTTGGACTGCCTAAGACGTAGCTTCGAATTTTGCGTCAAAGAAAATTTGCCTCCAGTTTGATTTCTCGGAATGCGATTCAAAATTTTTCTCCAGAAAATTTCGCTATACAAATTGAACTTTCAGAATGTGCTTTGAATTTTTCAGAAGACTTATCACAGTTTGGCAGTGAAAGATTGTTGTTTGTACAAACTTATTTCTGCATACATGTTGAATTGCCGCAGTGTAAATCTTCTGTGAAGTTGCTTTTTCTTGGGTGGTTCTTGATTCTCATTTTGCTTTCGTCACTCGAAATTTTTGTTTGGTCTACAACTTGTCGAAATATGTGTCGACTATGCAGCTAGCTCGTTTCTTTTGTTTGAGGAAAATCCTTGGTCTGAACCTCTACAATTGGAAGTATGTACTTTGAAACAAAATCTTTTTTTTTTCAAAAAAATAAAATATATATCTTCTTGAAAAGTATAGATAGAAAAAAGAAAATCTTGCGAGAAAAATGAGCTTTGTAAAATCTGCAGGGTATGATTCTCAAAATGCATATTCTTAGTTTAAAATAATAAGAGAAAAGTTTTACAACTTAAGCCCTAACCAGTTTTTACCTAGGCCGCCCTTTCGGGTTCCTAGCGGGCAATTTCCTGAGCATCGTAAAATTCCACTGTAGGATTAGAGCTCATTTGGAAGTAACTCTGCATTGTTGCATTTTAGCTCATCTGATGTGGAAAGGTGCTTATGTAGTAGCTTCTTGATAGTTTGGGACTAAATAGCAGGATGATTCATTGGTGCTTTCTTCTTCTTCCTTTTTCTTTTTTCTTTTGTCTAACACTCCTCCTGAAGTTAGTTTATCTTTTGACGTTGAATTCTAACATTAGTGATGAAAGAATCCAGTTACTCGATAAATACAGACAGAAAGTAGCTTGTATACTCATACCTAAGTCATCGTTTGACGTAAAAGTACACATGGATCACATGAATACTTCTAGTTATTAGACAACTTTTTAGGCAGCGGAGTAAGTCTTTGCGCATTTAGCATTCCTTATGTTGTAATTATCTTTTGACGTGAATTCTGACATTGGTGATGAAGGAATCAAGTTACTCGATAAATACAGGTTTAATGAGTGTTGCATACTCATACCCTAAGTTATCGTTTGACGTAAAAGTAAACATGGGTTCATGAACAACTGTTCTAGTTACTTGATAACTTTAGATGAGCAGTAACCATTTGCGCTTGTTTCATTCTTTTTTTTTTCATTTTGAAGGTTGAAGAAGAGAATCTAACTGTATTTAGTTAACTTCGTTTGTATGCTACCTACAAGACTTTCACCCATCATTTGAGCTTCAATGTAAAGTGCCGCTTTTCGTTGTCTTTATGCTTATTAATCTCGTGGGGCCTCGGTGGGGGGGGGGGCTTTGGGGTTTGGAACGTGAATCGACTTTTGATGGATAGCGGAGAACAAAAATTGCCTCTTCTTTTTTATGGTTTTTCAGTTGCAACTATTTCATTCTTTTATATAAAGCTTAGAACATTGCATTTTTCGAATTATTCTTTTGCCAGATTTGTATGATCCTGAACAAAATGGTGGGTATGAGCCAGTTGTCTGTATTTTGGGAAAAGATGTCATTTTAAAAGATTTTAAAATTAAATTGTTTCAAAACACATTGTGAAAAATTTACTTTCAATGATGAATAATCTTTATTAAAAAGAATTAGCTTAAACATGGATAGAAAGACACCATATAAAGACTTGAAGTAAACTAAACAAAATATCTCGCGCCTGCAAGAAAAAACAATATATGGCATCTTCATCTTCTTATTCATTGCTGGCATTGTCAAAGAGAAAGTCTTGAAAGAAAGGGTGCCTTTCAATTATGATGTTGTCTTTGTGCTAGTGCTAATCGTTGGATCCAAATTTGAGAGCTTTAACTTTCCAGAATCGATCAGTTTGTATAATGTGTCCCGAAGGATTAAGCAGTTGCTGTTGAATGTCATTGATTTCCACTATGAAATTCGCAATATGCATTAATGTCAAACCACGCAGAATATGGTAAAAGAAACTGACATTCGGGGATTGGTGTGAGCAGGCCTTCGGCGATGCAACCTCTGAATAGATCTATTTGCGGAAGAGGCAATGGTTCCCGATTAGCTCGACTTTGTCGTTTTCGAGGTTGAGGAGTACTATGCTGTGACATTTGGTATAGTGGTTGTTGATATTGAGGAGCTTGATGCTAATAAGCTGATGATGGTTGTTGATAACTTTTAGCATGATAGTTACCCTTGCCAGTAGTCTTGTAGGGCGATTGTGCGGAGGATGAGTCTGCAGTAGCAATATGATGTATGACATCCCTCCTCATTCTTTTCAACATTTTTGTTACTTTCAGCAGATTTGAGAGCAGACTCGATTCCTTACACCATGTACGTACTAGTGAGCAAATACTGTGCATGGCGCAAAGAATATTTATTATTGAATGTTCAAGCATTTCTAATTCGATGAATTGTGTTCAAACTAATTCTTTCTCAGTCATTGGCGGCTCTATCTGTTTCTGCCCGTTCTTCATCTTTAGTGCGAAGGTACAAATATCTTCGTTCTTGTTCATGGTCCCAATTTCGTTAATGATGATTGTTAGACGGAAAAGTCTGATTATGTTTGTATTGCTTTAAAAATGCGTTGGCGAGATCAGTCGAACTTTGTATTTTCTTCTTATCCAGATTTAAGTACCATTTCATGGCTGGGCCTTTTAAGCTTTCTGAAAATTAATTAAAGCATCATTATTTTTATTTATTGAGATATGCCCCCATTTGCTGCAGTACATTTGCACGGTAAATTATAGATCAGTGTACTTTGTACTTTTCAAATTCTGGCAGCGTGAACTCTTTTGGTATCTCTAGATCTGTGACAATGCAATACTGTGATGGGTCTATTGCCCCTTTGTGACCTTCCAATGACGTTGAGTTTGTTCAGGAATATACTCCCATTTGTTGAGTAGCTTTGCTTATTCATTTTCTACTATTGAGTTGATTGATTGTTTGCTTCTGCTGACTGAGCAATAACGGTTGCTGGCATCATGGGAGGTGCAACCACAGTGTGGGGCGGCTCTTGAACTGCTGGTAATGCTTGGTTAAGATGTGGATTCCTGGTCTTGTACAATTGAAGACCCCGATCTGCTGCATGCTTTGAGATTGTTCTATAGTGCTCGGACTTGAGCTGCTAGGTCTTCTTTTTCCTTCCTTATCACCTGAAGTTCTTCCTTAAGGGTCTGATCGGCAGTCTGATTAGTGCTCACTTCGTAGCTTCCCATTATTCTTTTTTTGTGTGAGCGTGCTTGAAATAGGTCTGACTCAGAAGTTTTCCAATGATGAAGTGATTTCGGAATTTTTTAAGAAAAAAAAAAATACTCGGGAGAAAAGGAATTGCAAAAAATAAATAAATAAATAAAAGAAATATTAGAAAATGACTGTACAAAGAAAAGAAAAAAAAAAATCCTATTATGCATGCTTCTCTTATTTACATGATGTGTGTCGCTATATGAGGGTATGTGGTCTACGTGTTTCCTGAAGTGGCTGGGTTTTAAGGTTACCCATATACATTGCACATAAGCTCCACTATTGCACCAGAGGTTCAACTAATAACCCTCATTCTGGTTTCCGACAGATTACAACATACATATTAAATATCAGTTCTTTGTACTACCAGATAACATATATACTAGGCTGAAGGCTGGTTTGACGATACCCGATGCATTTTGCACCGGAGCTGTCGATTATTTGTCCCAGATATTAGGCCGGGTCGAGGCCTTAGGTTATGCATATGCTGACAGTAGTATAACCATGCTCATGAATATGTGCTAGAAACCATAAAGAGCATAAGGAAATGATATAACTGACATAAATAAATTAACAAAAAAAAAGACTTTTATTCCTTAAAAAAGTCCTAAGCTTGATAAAATCTTATCCCTAAAACAATTCTAATCACTTAGTTAAACGAAGCCCCATGACGGGTCTCCAGCGGAGTCCCATCCTATTTGACGACCTTCCTCGGGATGGGGGAAAGAGGTTTGGATCGCCGCCTAATGTTTATGGAAAAATTAGGAAATCGGGAATAAGGCACGTAGAGATTCTTTGGGTTCGTCGTCGGTTTACGATGTGCGGGGAAGACAGAACACCTCCACAGCGCCCCTCCGAAGAGGGGTACTCCTTGACTAAGTGATTTAAAATTTTATATAAATTAATATTTATATCATTGGTCTTCATTTTAAAGAGAAAAATATCACCCAAGTGCAGGAACGGTTAATCCGCCTCATTCCTGACTTTATAATTAATGTCCAAATTAAGGTATCGAAAGTTTATGTCACGTCCCTATTTTTATTTGATTTATTGTGTGTCGAGAAATTATTTATTTTTTATTAAGTTGGGCTCAGCAGTTCCAGTTTCCTTTTCATCGCCATTTTTAGATATTTAAAGCTTATAAAAGTTCGGATAAACCAACCTCCTTTAATCGTCAGAGCTTAGTTAACCAGCCTCACTCTGTAGTTGTCTTCTTTGAAAAAGTTTTAGTTACGCGTAAAGACTAGGTTAAACCGCCTCAACTCTAGCCTTGATTTTGAAAACTCTTTTTAAAATGTTTAGAATTTAGAAAATATTAATTGAGGTGTAGAAGATCGGTTAAAACCGCCTGCACTCTAACCTCAACATTAACTTTTATTCTTGAAAATAATTTTGAAATTTAGAAAAATATTTTGAGTGAGGTGTAAAGATCGGTTAAACCGCCTCACTCTAACCTCAATTTATTAAACTTTAAAAAAAATTTATTCTTAAATTTAATCAAAATAGCTTTAACTTTTATTCTTGGGCTTAAAACTCGATAAAATTTGATAAAACTTAAATTTAAACGCAAATCTAGTTGTTTGGGACCTAAATGACTCAGTTTGTAGCAGCTTGACTCGGTCAAAATTGAAAGTGGCTCGATAAAAATGTGATTTAGCTCGGTTTTAGTCAATTGGGCTCAGTCTGAATGAATTTGGCTCGGTCGGATTTAAAAATGGGCTCGTTGAGGCGAAAACTGGGCTCGGTCGTTAAAATCCACTCGGGTCCGGGCGTCCGCGCGCCCGGCCGCGGTGTGACCGCGAGCGAGTTAACTCGCTTGGGCCGCGACGCGCGGCCCACTTAAATCATTTGCTCGCGCTGGGCCGCGGCCCAGCGCCAGTCATTCTTTCTCCGCGAGCTCGCTGCTGCCGCCGGCGAGCTCAGCCGGCGGCGGTGGATCCCCCCCCTAAAATTCGGCCCCCCCCCCAAACCACGACTAACGTACCATATTATTGTATCCCGTATGTTTTTCGACGTCTACGAATCCATTGTGAAGTCCGATTTCTATTTCGTTGCTTGTATTAATGAGTTATCGGAGGGTGCAAGTTTCGGTATAATTTAGTTTTTTTTCCGGCGGTATGGCTAGCCGTCGGTGAAGCGAGTCGGAGAAACGTGATGCGGATCGTGTAGAGACTATAAAAAAAACTAGTTTTGAGGAGTACCTGACGTTGTAAGAATTTTGGCCGAAAATTGGATTGGATCCGGCGAGGCGGTCGGCAAGCTAGCGGGGACCCTCTCCGATCACCCTGAAATCGTCTCTATCGGTCGAAGAATATTTCTGCGTGGTCCAGTGTGCTTGGAAAGGCCTCTATTTCCCTCCCGAGCTCTTCGTGGAAGTGGATTTTTTTTGGATTTCCTTCGCCGGCCTCCTCCCGATCGCCGCCTCCGGTCCCCATTTTTACTGCTAATACACCTCCTTTTATACCCCTTCCTGTGGAGAGTAACTGCCGCGTCTCGAAGGATCGGACGTGGGCGGACATGTGCGATCGTGGGGCGCGAGCGACGGCAACTCGGTTTTGAATTTTTCGTATTACGTAATAAATCCTTATGTTTTCTAAACTGCATAAACGGCCTTCACCGATTTTGCAAAACGCTAAGCTTATATTTTCTGGTTTGGCAAAACTAGACCCTCTTGTATAAATATTCGATTGTCGCGAAAATTTCTTATTCGTATGTTGTCTCGTTAGAATTCTAAACAATTATATTTGTCCAGATAGCCTCAAATTAAGCCAAAATAAATTTAATTATATAAATTAAGATTTTAAACTTAATTGAGTTTGTCGAGTAAAATCGGGACGATAGTCCGGACAAAATGGGGTGTCTACAATAATATTAAAAAAATTTATTTTTATATTTTATTATTAAATTTAATAATTAATGTTATTAAAGTTTATATTTTATTTATCACATATATTAGAACATGACAATTATTACTTATTATATATAAAATAATAAAATTATTTGAGAATAATATGAAATGATTATGATATCCAGTTATATATACAATTTGTTTTAAAATAAGGATAATTTTTATTAAAATAAATTTTATTATAAAATTTGTATTATTATCCATTTTATATTAATAGTTACGCATTTGTGTAGATCATTTTTTATAAACTAATTGTTATTAACAAAGTTATTATTTTTTTAAACTTTATTTAGCCTTTTTATATTTTTCAAATTAATTACGTGATTTTTATACTCTCAAGATAATGAAATACCATATACTTTTTTAAAAAAGAAATATCATGACACATCGAAATCATTAAGATTGCCAAATTGATACCCCAACTGTTTTAACGATATAAATGTATATATATATATATATATATATATATATATATATATATATATATATATATATATATATATATATATATATGAATATTCGAAGGATTAAATTTCTTTTTAAAATAATATTATTTTTATAAACATTATATTTATTTTATTAAAATATTATATTATATTTATCACATGTTATTAGAGCAAAAATAAATACCAAATGACATATCAAAAGTTATCATTTTGATAACTCCTTTATATATATTGTATATAATTATATATATATTATTGAGAATTTGATAATGACATTTTGATCACTCCTTATTAATGATGTGATTATTACATATTTATTATGTTTAAATGTGCCACATGCGAAATTGTGAGATAATAGAGATGTCATGTGGTATATTGCGAGTTATAAGAGGTGTCACAAGGCACTCAACTATTTTGATATCGAGTTATATATATATATATATATATATACATATATATTGTGTTTATTTAATGAAATAGATAATTTACTTTTAGAGACTACAAATCATATTAAATCAGCTTTCTATGACCATCATATTTTTCAAAGTCGGGAACCTTGAAATCTTTGGGTATATCGAGATATGTGACAATGCAGAATTGTGCCGGGTCCATGGTTCCTCGGGCGCCTGTCCAGGTGGTCAGACGGTTCTGAATTGTCTCTACTTGCTCATTGTATCTGATTATCTCCTGATGATTGCGTCAAGTTGCTGGTTCAGGATTGCGGTGCCAGTTATCGTTCACAAAGATTACTCGCTGTACTGTTTGGGTTTCTGATTGTATTGGCGGAATGTATTTGGCTATAGCGAACTGATTGGCTCAGGGTGCGTAGGAGACGCAAAAGGATCATTATGGTGTCTGTTGCAACAGGCTGCTTCTCGGTGGTTGTAAAAGCGGACTGACAGCTCGGGTCCCATAGGGTTGAGCTGTGTGTTGGTACCTCTCTGTTTCAACGAGTGTGAATAGTAGTCGTGAGGCGCTCCAGCTGTTTGTTCAATGCCTCCCAGCTGTTTTCGCAGTTCTCATTATCTTTTCTCAGCTGTTCATTTACTTCGTTGTCCGCCATGTGCAGGGGTGGTACGTCTCGACCTGAGCAGGTACGGGCTCCTTTGGTAAAAGTCTTTTGACCGTTCTTTAGCATAAAATATGGATGTCAGTGTTTGCACGTGTACTCATGTTGTATTATGCATTTATCGTAAAATCATGCAAATTTTAATGGAAAATATTTTTTTATTGTTGAAAATTGAGTAAAAGAAATTTGCGCAAATATGAATATTCACAGTTGTTGCGGAAGAAAATCCAAAAAAATTGGGTTGAATGAAGTTGATAAATGTGTGCTCTTTTTTTGCTTTATTGATAATTTTTGTGCCACTTAGACTACATACTGGCATTGGGTGAATTATGGGTGCCTATAATGGCTGGGCTTACGGACTACCCACGTACATTATACGTGAGCTCCGATTATCCTAGTGGTTTATCTAGTAGTGCTGTCATTGCTGGATTTTCTTACCGACGACCGGTGCAACATGGTACATCAGGCTCGCTGTACTACCCAGTAACTTTGCTGTGGTAAAAGAGCGTGGCATTACGGACTACCTTACGACATTGTACGCAAACTCCGATTGTCCCGGTAATAGGATGGGATATGCCCTGGTATAACATGCAAATGCCAGAACATTAATAAAATATCTAAAAACATCATTGTAAAATTAACTAATTATGTATTGTATGAGTTAAATATAAATCTAAAATTTATTTAATGCACTTAAAAACGAGGCCTGACGATTCCCCAGCGGAGTCGCCATATGTTGACGACCTTCCTCCGGTGAGGGAAAAGGATTGGAGTCGCCACCTAGATATTTATTGAAAATCTAGGAAACCGGGATAAGACACATAAATATTCTTAGACTCGTTCGTCGTTTACGTGTAGGGAAGACGGAACACCCCCACAACGCCTCTCCAAAGAGGGTACTCTATAAATGATTAAAATTATCTTAGATTTGTAATTTAACACAATTTTTATTGCTTCAAATATTTGTATATTTATTTATCTGCTTATTATGAAATGGAGACATCGGTATCCACCTTACTCTCTAAATCATCGGTATCCAAATAAAGAAACTATATTTATCAGGACAATATCCATCATCCTCTTTCAATATTTTCTTTATTTGCATGGATTTGATTTTGATAAATATACCTAGTCAGATTTGGAAGAGTAATATCCATCACTTCTGATTTTTGACCATTTATATTTATTGCCCCAACCAACTTAGATTAGGATACTAAAATCCATTCCTAACCCAAAGGGTTGGAGAAATCAAATCTCTATAATATATATACATCTATTCGCGTTTATAATGCGACAATATTTACATATATATTTGCATAAAGAAATTGTATGTATGTAAATGAACACAACATTTTTATTTTAGCGGGTATCAAGCACTGTTTCTTCTTCATAGCCCAATGAGCTAGGGCTTGAAACATCCATCTCACACCCTTAACTCGTATATTATTTTTATGGAATTTTAATTTCGGAGAAATATCCATTTCGTCCGAATTTTATTTTTGAACAAACGAGTATTTGATTATATGTTGATTTTTTTAACGGGATTAAAATTTATTACGCGATGATTTTATAGATTTTTATTTGTTGGATAAAAATAATAATAATAATAATAAAATAAGGCGGTTACTGTTCACCAAAAAAAAAAAAAAAAATTGAGACTCGAGCATTCTGAAATTTCGGCCTGCTTTTGTCGGACAGCGAGTCGGATGCCCAGTCCGACTGCTTTCTTCTTCGCGCGCGACGCGCAGAAACATCTCCGCCGCCCACTATTCCGCCGCGACCAGGTGTTCGACGCGGTTCCGCGCCGTCGTTTCGCCGCCGATCATCGTGAAAATCTCGAATTTGATGTTTTGGATGATCCTGAACTCATTAGTGACGTTAAAACTTGATTTTAACGACCCTACGAGCGTGTTTCCGATTTTGCGATTATCTACGACGTTTCGGCCGACGATGGTTTTTACGACTGTAATACACGTTCTTAGCTATACACGGTGTCCTGAATTCATTGGTGAAGTCAAAACGTTATTTAGATGAACATATAACAAGATATAAGCGGGTGCAAGATTTCGGTAATTTCGGCCGTCGATGTTTTCTTGCCGTCGGCGAGGGGTCCGACCCTCTCGTTAGTTCAAACGGGTTCTTTCAAGTTCTCAGAGCTTGTTTGATCGTAAATGGCGAGAGTTTTCATTGTTATTCAAGCGTTGTATAAGTTATATGATTTTCGGTTTTTTTAGCCGCCGCCGGCGAGGCCGGCGGCGAGCTTCGTCGTCAACCAGTTATACGAGTTATTATGTGTGTATAGACTGTATTTTGAAAGTATGAAGGGGTTTACTCGAGTATACCTCGGTTTGTGATTTTTGTTGTTTCGGCCGGACTTGAAGACGGACGGCGACCAACGAGCTCCGGCAAGGACGTCGACAAAGTGAAAGTGGTGTGGGTGAAGTGTGCAGGAAAGTGGCCTGACCTCGCGTGGTGACCGAGCTTTCCCTCTCTCTCACTCTCGGATCTCTCTCTCTCTCTCTCTCTCTCTCTCTCTCTCCTCTCTCTCTCTCTCTTTTTCTCTTTCTTTTTTTTTTTTTTTTTGGTTCTCTTGCAGTTGCCGACCTCTCTCCCCCTCTTGCTGCAATCTTAGGGGGTTTTTATAGGGCAAAAGTGAGTGGGATGCATTTAATGTTTGCTTGCCAAAGGGGCAAAAGATTTGCTGCGGCTGCTGCAGTTCTTTCATCTTCTTCTTCTTTCTTTTATCTTCTTTTTTATTTATTTATTATTTTTTTAATGTATGCATGTATGTATATGTGAGTGTGTGTGTGAATGTAGTAATGAGATATGATGGAGAGTGAAGAAATGGTAGCGGGTGGTGATGGATGGCAAAGCGGGGAGGGGGCGCTGCAGGAGCTGCTGCTTCCTCTCTTTTGTTTTTTTTTTTTTTTTTTTTTGTTATTTATTTTTTCAATAACCTATATGTATATGTGTATCTTATATGTATATTCATGTATTTATCTGTATCTATGTAATCTAGTCGAATAAATGTTTAATAGCTCGAGTTGGATCTAGCCATGTCAGATAAAGCCTAACAAGTGAATTTGGGTTTAATTAGGCTTAGTTAAGTGAATCGGGCCCAATTGGTTCTAATCGGGCCAACCTGGACATGGTGTGTATGGTCAAATCTGTTTGTGCCGTTTAAGTCCTGATTATTGTGTTTTTGGCAGTATATGATTGTAGCCGGACAAAATGGGGTGTCGACAGTAACTATCCAAACTCTACACCTTAACGATATATTCAAACCAATATCTATTCTCGTAACTCATTAAGAATACAACATTACTGCAAACATGTGCAACAAGGGGTTAGGATGAGGAGGTTACTCGAATCATATACTTCGTCAATAATCTATTACTATTATGTATAAAACATCTTGGTGTATTGATTAAACGTTTAATTAGTATAAGATAAGAATGAGGCAATTACCTGATTTCTAAGATTCTTATATTAATTAAAGGTTTAAATTAATGAATTACTATAAGTTTTGATTTTACGCTGTGTGCGGTAATCAAAATCAAGATATTGATTCAGAGGAGCCTTCTAATGAAGTGAAATTGAATAAATTTAAGAAACTTCTAAAGAACATAAGTCAAATAAAACTAAACCACTTAACTAAGAGTACTCTTTTTTGAGGAACGCTGTGGAAGTATTCCGTCATCTCCACACGTAAACGTCGAACGAGTCTTTGAATTTCAATGTGTCTTGTTCCGATTTTTTAGATTTCCATAAACTATCTAAGTGGCAACTCCAATTCTTTTCCTCTTCCGGAGGAACGCTTACATGGAGTGGTATTTGCGGGGTCACTAGAAGTTTATTTCCTGCAAGTGTCTTATAACTGAGTATATGGTAAGATTGTATGTTTATTTTTGTTGATAATTATACTTATTCTATATGTTAAGCTTATATGTTTTCATTTTTGAAGCAACAATTCTAGAACATGCGAAATTTTTACAATATAGTCGAAGATAATGCTGTTTCGGGCTACACCTATGGAGTATATATTCAGAGTGTCAACGGGATGGTCAGGCTCTATCACAAATATGCTCTGGGAGCATGTACAGACATTCTTCCGTTGGTCATACCTCCTTATGTACATAATGATTAATGTTATGTTTTTAGTAAATATTGTGCTGTTTTAAAATAAAAATGAGGTTAGGATGGCCTTTGTTGCTGAGGGTGCTGTTGTGGAGTTGGGAGAGGGGAGATTGAGTTGCTGCTCTGGTGAGTAAGCATCGGCCGGTTGCCAATTGCCAGTCAGAATGGCGATAAGAATTGCCAATTTAACTAGCGATTCCTATCGCCAGTTTAATTGGCAATAACGATTGCCAGTCTAGTCAGCTAGCCGGCGACTTTTGTTAGCAAAATAATACGTTTCTGTATGTTATGCTGGCACGCGGTTGCCAATTTAACTGGCAACCGCATTTTATTTTTATAAAATTATAAAAAAAATAAATTTTATTTTAATTATTTTTTTTAAAAAAAAAAGTGTTTTATCACCCGGTTTTGTATAGATTAAGTTTAGACTGGACCAAATCTTAAATTAAGAAAAAATGAAAAGAACTATCGATGGATATTTGAACAAACCCTATCTTAAACCCTGCTTCATCCCCAGAAATAAAATGCCGGGCCAGCTCCTTCCGCTCCGCCTCTTCCACGCCGCCGCTTTTTCCCGGATCATATTCCCCCACAACCGCTTCCTTTCCTCCCGCTGCCACGCATCCTCCGTGCGTCCCTTCTCTAGCCGCGCTGCCGCTGGTTCTGCAGACCGACACATCTACCGCACCCGCCCCGTCTCCGTCTCCAAGGGCAGCGCCGGCAGCAAGAGCCTGATTGAGGACGAGGCTGAGCTCAGCGACTGGGTCAGCGACCTCCGGACCGACTCGCTCCGCTTCTCCACCGACGAGGACGACCACGACGCTGACGTGGACCGCCGCGGGAGCAGCCGAGTAATCAGTCG
>MJHO01000561.1:25725-50295 GCA_002076135.1 Xerophyta viscosa | reverse complement strand
TCTTGTTTGTAAATCTTGTTTTGCTACAGAATCTTGTTTGTAAACTTTCCATTTCTTTAAAAATTTATGGAAATTTGTTATTTGGAAATTATCTTGTTCCATATCTTTGGAAATTATCTTGTTCGTAAATCTTATTCTAATATATTGCTTAAAGGACTCTCTAAAATCGGTAGTTTAAATGGTTCAACTTAGTTACTATTTTTTTTTTATTATGTCGTTTTTTCTTATGAAGATGGGCGGACATCGTGCGGATTGTGAAGATTCCAAAGACTAGAGTGATAAAAATGAGAATTATTTTCTCCATATACTACATTCGAGAGTGACAAAAGATCCTAATGGTGCACCTATTTTTAAGGAAACAGATTGGAAAGAAATGGATGAAGAATTGTATATGGCTACTGGAGAAAGATATGGAATACAAAGATTAAAAGGAAAATATCACCGTCTACGAACGAAACATCGTCTATTTTCAGATTTACTTGGACACACCGGTGTCACTTATGATTCTAATTCAAACCACGTTTTTGCCCCTGAAGATGTATGGCAGATTTTATGCGGTAAAGATCTAAACATTTTGTTAAAACATTACCTATTTTCTTTTCTAATAAACTAATTTGTTTTCCGATTCTAATTTATATATATTGTTTTCAAACAGAAACACAAGGATTATAAAACATTCAATAGAAATGGTTGCAAGAATTATGATTTGCTTGGACAAGTTTTTAACAAGTCCACAGCTACTGGACATCTTCATTTTGCTTCTACACAATTGCCTCCGACTTCTGACGAAGAGCGAAATATTGAAGAAGATTTCCTCAATAAGGGTATTCATGTTACGGAAAATAGTAATAATGATTCTTCGACATCTAATGGAAAATGAGCAGCTGATGAATTTTTACCCGATTTTGAGAGAGCTAGGAAGGAGTCAAAGTCTGAAAAATTTGAATCATGTTCCTGATCTATTAAAATCTACCCTCACTGCAAGAGCTGAAAAAGAAATGGCTAAAGCTATGGCGTATCAAGGAGGCAATACACAAGGGAGTTCTATTGAAGAGTGCATGGAGCTGTTGGAGAGTTTGGAAGATGTTTCGGATGCTTCTTATAACAAAGCTGTAGAGAAATTCACTGATAGTAATTGGAGGAAGATCTTTATGAAAATGTCAATCACTAGAAAGATGTCATGGTTAAAAAGTTTGGAGTAGTTTCAGATTAACATATTGAAGGTGTTTATTTTATTACGAATTGTTGTTTTGTACTTTAATAATGTTGGACTTGGTGTTTTACTGATATACATTCCTGTTTTAATATTTAAATCAAATGATTTGCTTGGACAACTTTGTATGTATTTTATCTCGTTGCATTTTTAATACAAACGACTTTCCATTTTGCTTTACGAATATGTCTTGCTGCAATAGTGTATAATCGATTCTATAAAATGTTCATTTGCAGATGATGGCACATGATGCCAACCTCGATTTACTTAGTTCTGATGGTTCAAGTTCAGATGATGATGACTTTATTGACTTTTTTTATGTGGCTTTTTTAATGAAAAATAAAAATTTATGGGTTGATAAGGTACTATGTAGGACGTCCATGCTTAGAGGCAAAGCATATATTCTTGAAGTGATAGCAGGAAATCCAACAAGATGTTAGAATCATTCAAAGAACGGCCACATGTTTCCGTAATTTTATACGCTCAGTGAAGTTGTTGGGTTTTTGAGATAGCAGAGATGTTAGTGTTGAACCAAAGCGTAGGCAATGGGATTAGGCAATGATGATTCATGCCCTAAAAACAAAGAATTAATTGCGAAGAGATTTCCAAGCAATTCCACTTTAGAACAGTAATGTATGGCATTAAAAATGTTATCAAAGCATTGGCTTCTTATGCTACACATTTGATTAAACCAGTTAATAGAGGCCCTGTCCAACCTGAAATTCAAAACAATCGTAAGTGGTATCATATTTCAGGTATGCAACTTTTGTGCTAATTAGTTTTATGTATGTATATTTAATATATATATATATATATATATATATATATATATATATATCTATTTTGTAGCTGACTATGTAATTAATTATAGAATTGTATAGGAGCTATTGATGGAACTCATGTAAAAGCGTGGTCGCCAGCTTCAAAGCAAAAAAAAATTCGTGGTCGAAAATCTACGTTGGTCACGCAAAATATCCTAGCTATTTGCTCACACGACATGCTTTATACATTTGTTTATGCCGGATGGAAGGAACTGCTAATGATTCACATGTATTTCTTGATGCATTGTCTAGACCCGAAAATAATTTTCCATTACCAATGGAGTTCGTATTCCAACACCAATTAGCTACTTTTTGTTTTACATGTAATTAGCTATAAACGTTTATACATAAATTTTATGACCTTCAGATTATTACTATTTGTAGATGTGGTCTCCAAAAATCCGATTTTAAGCAAATATTCCTGGATTCTTAGCTCCATATCGTGGTGAACGATATCATTTAAATGATTTTCGTGGATGTGGAAGAAGGAGAACAAAGTATGAGTTGTTTAATTATAGACATTCATCACTGCGAAATGTAATAGAGAGGGCATTTGGTGTGCTAAAAGCTAGGTTTACCATCTTAGACAATATGCCGAATTATCCACTACGGCGACAAAGGTTAATCCCTATAGCATGTTGTGATTTGCATTATTTTATTAGAATTGAAGATAAACACTACAATAAATTTGCTCTTTAGAAGCCAACTTTTTAAAAGCCACCTTTTTGGCTTCTAAAAATGACTTTCTAAAGCCAAATTACAGCTGGCTGTAAAAAAATTTATTTTTGAAGCAATTAACTTAGCTT
Source organism: Xerophyta viscosa (assembly GCA_002076135.1). Classification (NCBI taxonomy): domain Eukaryota; kingdom Viridiplantae; phylum Streptophyta; class Magnoliopsida; order Pandanales; family Velloziaceae; genus Xerophyta; species Xerophyta viscosa. The sequence goes on along the minus strand of MJHO01000561.1, from coordinate 47,455 downwards.
CTAATAATATATTTTTCGAGGCCAAACATTTTGTTGGCATTATGAATTTTAATAACATTCTAAACCAAAAATATTGTTGGCTTTGAAAAACATATATTTTAAAGGCCAAATAGTTTAAGTCAGCCTCTAATAAGTAATTTTTTGAAGCCAAATTAGTTGTTTTTAAAATCTAACCTTTTTGAGACCGAATACTTAGTTGGCCTCAATATTTAATTTTTTTGAAGCAAAAAATTTTGGCTTAAAAATTCCTAACTTTTTTAAGGCCAACTAATTAGTTGGGCCTTTACATAATATTTTTTGAAGCCAATATAATTTTGGCTTTAAAAATTTCTAACTTTGAGGCCGATGTTTAGTCGGCGCTCTAATAATTTGACTTTTGAAACCAAAATGTAATTTAATTGATTATTCCAGTGCTAGTTTATTTTTGAATGATTTGATTTAATTGAAATTGATTCCTGCGTTCCTGGGCTAAATTTGGCCCCAATTGAAGGGAATATCTCGAAATACATTAAAACTCTACCACGACTCTGAAAAATACCCCAGAACACCGCACAACCCCGACATCAGAACACCCCAGATTTTTCTGCAAATTTAGAACATCTTTAGTTAAATTTTTAATTATTTTCAAGTAAATTAAACTCATAAAAAAATCAAAAAAAATGCCAAAAATTTGAAAAAATCAACAAACCACAGGAAATAAAAGAGATTTATTATAGATATATTTTGCAAATTTGAACCATTTAAATTTTTTGCTTTGTCAATTAATGAAGGAAGCATATGTAGAAGTTATGGTGAATTTTCAATGTATTTCGAATAATTTTGTTGATCTCTTTTCATTATTTTGAATAAAACAAAATATTTAAAAATTAGCTAAAGGTATTCTAAATTCGCGAAAAAAAATTATAATAACTCTCTTTTGTTTTTAAGTGAACTATAATTTTTTTCGAATTTTTAGTAATTTTTTTTATTTTTTATTATTTAATTTAGAGTTTAAATTGGTGTTATCAGAGAGAAATATCATAGGACTGGGTAATTTAGAACTTTCACTCAGCTCAGAAATAAGGCATATACCTGTTTCAAATTTGAGTTGCCCGCTTATTTCGAGATGCCCGTCAAATATAAAAGATAAGGAATTCTTGGAACCCCCTCTGAGCTCTTGTGTTTCTCCTCTCTCTCTCTCTCTCTCCTCTCCGACTTCCCCGATCCTCTGCCGGTGCCCCCTCATCTCCTGACTACGCTGCTCGCACTGTCGGCAATGCGCGCGGCCGGGTTAATTGTGGAGGACCTCGAGCCATCTCTCTCGCTCGATCTCGGTCTCGAACTCGCCTTCCTTTGTCCCTCTCGTGACGCGTCGGACGCTTGCGCCGCCGGTAATGGACTGTATACCCTCATCTATCCGTGGCATGGTGGTTATTCTGCCACCGCCACTGAGCTCCGATACGCCGTCTTCGGCCTTTTGCGCTGCTCCACTGGTAAAAGCACTACAAGAAAAACTGTCTTTAGAGGCCAACCAATTCGGCCTCTAAAAATCATTTTTGGCCTCTAAAAGTATGAGAGGCCCAAAAAAGTTGGCCTCGAGGTGTGGCTTCCTGAAGTTCGCCACTAAAGCTTCCGAGTGCCCAACAAAATAGTCGGCTTCAGAAAAATAAATTTCGCAGCCAACATAATTAAGCTTTTTAAAAATATTTATTTTTAGATGCCAACCAAATTTGGCATCTAACTACTAAAGCCTAATGATAGCATTGGCTTAAATCGTTTTAAAAGGCATATGATATTGCTCAAAAAAATGATATTTAAAAGCCAACCATTTTGGCTCTAAAACTTCCTGCAACAATATAAAATTGGCTCAAAATATTTTAAAATAGCCAGATGATATTGGCTTCTGAAAGAATATACATTGAAAGCCAACTCTATTTAAAGCTTTCTGAAGCCAATATAATATTAGTTGCAAATTATTTTAGAAGCCATCTTTATTGGCTTCAAAAGTCGGCCTTTAATGCATATTTTTTCTGAAGCAACTTAGTCAAACCTTTATAACTATTATAGGCAATACTAATTGGCTTTTAAAAAAATTAAACCAGATATTTTTTATTTCTAAATCTCATTATAATTATATATATATATATATATATGACAAACAAAATACTAAATATATAAAATTCATAAATGTATAACAATTGAATATACATTGTCAAATTTACAGAATACGAAACTTATTTCATAAATTACACATATATATTTGTTGTACATTACAAGGAAAGTAAAATAAGCAGTCACAGAAAATATTGACTCTTATGAAACAAGTCAGGTAACTTCGTCAAGTCGTCGCCATTATACATTTCTCTATGTTATATATGCCTGCAATGTTTGTGAAAGCCATGTCAAATTTAAATTAGCAAACCAAAGAGGGATATATATAAAGTTTATTATTAATTTTTCAAGAATTATTTCGCTACCAGCATGTAAGAACTTTACAATGACCATATGCCCTTTTTCATAAACCATATCTGAAACTAAAGATGCCCAACTTCGAGCAAGGAAAAGAAAAGTCAACTCGAGAATGAATGAAACTATTTGCATGGAAACTTAATTGTAAGATAAATGCCAAAACTAACAAAATTTATTACCATAATATAATTTCAAATATACATGTATTTTTAATAAAAGTTTTCGACAGAATTCCCCCGTATTTTTAAGAATCACATCTAAATATTATAATTCTAAACTTCAAATCAAATTGTATGGGAGCTACACGCTCCATAACAAAACAAACCATTATACACAAAAATATAAACATAATAGCAAAAAAAGGGCTACAAAGGTTCTATAAACCCCGCTCACTAATCTAAATCACATGGAGTCACACACTCCATACAGCAAGAAGTTTCTACAACCTCTACAACCGAATTAAAAATGATGAACATACACTTTAAATTCAAAAAAACGAATTCCGAAATAATGCCAACCGAGCTATAAAAGGCCTATCAAATATTATAACCAATATTAAACACGAGATATTAAATGATCATAATAATAAAGAACTCAATCAAAACCTAAAATCGAGGACCCCATGCACTTATTCAACTATGCGAAAACTAAAATGAAAGTGTAAGAAGTATGTACAGGCTAAACATAATTTGAAGTGCTGGTAAACATTTCAATTTACAATGTGTAGATCCATACAGTTTTATAAAATACATTTACCGACCACATTAAAAATTACCTAAAATATGTTTTTAATGTGCAGAAAAATCTGGGGGTTCTGGGGTGTTCTTGGTTGTGCTGGAGTGTTCTGGGGTATTTTTTCGGAGCGTGTTTTTGTAGATCTATGACAGTTTTATAAAATCTGATAATAATGGCAAGTCATCACCTGCGGAGGGAAACATACTTAAATTAGCATTTCATCAAACACCTTAAATGCATTTAGAATGCTCCAGAAATTTTTTTTCTGTGAAAACGAGTAAAAGTTCAGGCACAATTAACCCGTCCGAAGGCGTCATGAGAGGATAAAGGAAAGCAAGCTGAGACCGAGAGATCGAGCGAGAGAGATGGCGTCGAGGTCGGCAACAATCAACCCGGCCGTGCGATTACCAATCCGGCCGGCGATTGCCGCGGTTGGCGAGCGCTGAGTAGTCACGGAGAGAGAGGGGGCACCGACAGATATAGGAAGATCGAGAGAGAGCTCGAGAGAGAGAGATTGAGAGAGAAAACACCAAAAGACTTAAAAGGGTTCCAGATTCCCTCATCTTTATATTTGAGCGGGCAACTCAAATTTTAAGCGGGCATTTTTTTCAAATTTGAAACCAGGCATAATATGAAATCTTCTCTTTGATATTAAAATTTTAAGCTCAAATTAAATAAAAAAAATGCCTTAAAATTACGAAAATAAAAAGTTCACTAAAAAATAAAAGAGAGTTAATTTATAAATATTTTTTTGCGAATTGTAGAATATCTTTAGCTAGTTTTTAAATATTTTTATTTTCTCAAATATGAAGGAAACATTCGAAACAAAATCTATTCGAAAGCAAAAAATCTAACCATAACTCCTATGTATATCCAAGAACACCAGCACAATTCAGAAACACCCAGAACACTCAGATTGTTTAAAATTTAGAAACATATTTATGAATTTTTTAATGTGTTCGAGTAAATTAAATCATAAAAAATAAAAAAATGCCAAACATTATAAAAATATTACTGTTTGCTAGGAAACAAAAGATGGTATTATAAATTTTTTTTTTTTTAATTTTGTTAAGTTTTAATTTATTTGAAACACATTAAAAATTAATAAAAAATGTTCTACAATTTGTAGAACAATTGGGGTTTCTGGTTTGTGCATTAATGTTCTGGGTGTTCTTAGAAGTCGTGTGGAGTTTCCTAATATAATTCGAGTAATATTTTGTGTATGCTTTCTCATTATTTGAGAAAAAGAAAGATATTAAAAACTACCTAAAAATATTCTAAATTCGTAAATAAATATGTATAATAACCCTCTTTTGTTTTCGAGTGAAATGTAATTTTTTCATAACTTTTGACCATTTTCGCTGATTTTTTATGAATTTAATTTACTCCGAACCATATTAAAAATTAACTAAATATGTTCCTTAATGTGCAAAACAAATCTGGGGTGTTCTTGTGTTCTTGTTGTGCTGGATGTTTCTGGTGTATTTTTCGGAGTCGTGGAAATTTCGAACATCCACCTTCAATTGGGCCAAATTAGCCTAAAAACGCATAAATCCATTCCAATTAAATTTTAAATCAATCAAAAATAAAGTAAGCACCCGAATAAACAATTAAATTATTTTTCTTCAAAAAATCAAATTATTAGAGGCCAACTAAACACGGCCTTAAAAAGTTAGAAAAATTTAAATCAAAATTAACATTGGCTCAAAAGTCAGTATGTAATGCCAATAAATTAGTTGGTCTTAAAAAGTTAGAAATTTTAAAGCTAAATTATTTTTGGCTTCAAAAAAATTAAAATATTCAAGGCCAACTAAATATCGGTCTAGAAAGTTAGGATTTTAAAGCCAAAACTAATTTGGCTTCAAAGTCAATTATTAGAGGCTGATTAAATATTGGCCTAAAAATATATAGTTTTTAAAGCAACAATTATTTTGGCTTTTAAAAGTGTTCATAAAATCAAATGCCAACAAATTAGTTTGGCCTCGAAAAGTATGTTATTTAGCAGCTAAATTAAAATTGGCTTCAAAAATAAATTTTTAAAGCCAAACTGAAAATTGCTTTTAGAAAAGTCATTTTAAGAAGCCAAAAAAGGCTGCTTTTAAAAAGTTGGCTTCTAAAGACCAAAATTTCTTGAGTGAAAGAAATTCGAATTTACATTAGCAACTCTAGTTATTCGATTGTTGTAAATCAGCAGTTTGTAGATTTTCTAGAAAATTAATAGTGATCTAAGCATTCATATAAAGATTCAATCAAGGTGAAAAGAAGTTTTAGAAGATAAAATATCTAACTTCAACTTATTTTTTAATGCTACATTTTCATAGGGTAAGGATATTTCCCCATTTGTTCCTCAATGTACCTTTACTCCGTTGTACTGACATATAAATTTGTGAATATTCCTGAAATGGCATTAAGTGTTGATGTAATGCTAATTTTAAGTAGTTTCCCTCCGCAGGTGAATAGCTTCAATTGTTACAGATTTTTGTACAAAACTGTATGATCACACATGGCAAATTTGATGTTTCAACTACCAGCAACTTCAATATTTGGTTAAATTTGTAGCAGAATTATTTTCTACACTTCAATTTAGTTTCGCATAGTTGTATAGCAAGTTCATTTAAATGCTTAGTCATGTTAATTATATACCTCTTTGTGATTTTCTAGCTTAAGATCTTTGTTCATATGCTGTTAGATTTCTGAGAAGTATTATACTATAATGGAATTTTGTACAGTTGCTTCTAGTACTGTTTAAAGTGTATTTCAAGCAACAAGTATAAGGATATAACAGTTTGATGGCTTATGATGCTTGCTAGTGTTGTTTGTGCAACATATCGTCATTGAGTCTCGTAGAGATGCTCTTTGACAAAGTTATTTTTTGATATATCTGAAGATTTAAGAGCTTTCTCCACTTTAATTCATCTTCATGCCGATCGTCGTGGTCAGAGCTTTTTGATTAAAATGCATTGCTTGTCCGAAGTGGAGGATGAAATTGTAGATTGAAGGCAGACCTGTAGCCAAAGTTTAAGAAACTTTATCCACTTTAAAAAATACATTCTTATTCAGACTAAATGTGGCAAACCAATAAATTCGTAGATCGTATGCACCTTGGTAATACAACCATTGCTCCCATACCTCCATTAGGAATGAATACAGAGTATTATGCTTTGATAATTATTGCTCTCAAATCAATGCTAGAACACAAACTGTAAGAGACTAATAATTTAAATAAGTTTCATTCTAATGGTACTAATTATTTGTGATTGTTATATTTGTGGAAGAATTAAGTGGTTTGGAGCATGTAGTCCCTCGAAACCTGTTGTGAATTTTAGAAGAGTAACTTAGGTGGGATTTTGATAAAAATATAGGGAAGGTCTGCTGAAATTTTAATGAGATATGCATGATTTATTATGTATATGTATGTATTTTATATTTCTACGATTATGAAAAAGTATGAATATTCAGTTTATTCTCGTTGACTTGATTTTGTGGAAAAATTTTCTTCCTCTACGATGAAGTTTATCTTGTTAAGTTTGTGAACTTATATATTTACAATTTACTTCGGCAGATGGTTCTCGTTAGGAACATGTCTTGTTTTCTGGAAGCACTTGTCCCATAAAGTGCAAAAAAATCATATTTTGTGACGACACATAATGAAGAGCTTTTTGATTTATTTTTTTGTGTACATAATGCATTTGTATTATTCACTTTTATATTTTGTAAACTTTAGAATGTACACTCACTTTTACATGTGTATATAAAAATATTTTTTTTATTAAAACTTGTGTTTACATCATTTTATATTAGCAACAAATGAATATTAGAAACAATTAAATTTGGCTTTTAAAGAATTTGTAATCTAAAACCCATTTCTGGTGGCTTTTTAAACAATTGAAGCCGATTAAGATTGTTGGCTTTTAGATAATTTAGAGCCATAAAGTCGGCCTTTATGCATATTTTTTCCAGCAGCCAATATTATATGCCTTTGAAATGACCTGAACCTAATGCCCGTATTGGCTTAAGATAATTTAAGAGGCTAAAATAAGGTTGGCAATTTAATGCATAATTTCAAGAAGCCAATATTATATGGCCTTTAAAATAACCTAAAGCCATTTTGGTATTGGCTTTAGAAAACTTTAGAGACTAAATAAGGTTGGCCTTTAATTATATTTTTCAGAAGCCAATATTATATGACTTTTAAACTGACACGAAGCCAACCACATGTTGGCTAAGCTGACTTCAGAGGCTAAATGAGGATGGCATCTAAAAACTAAACTCATCAAAGGTCAGCTAATGTTGCCTGCTGAAATGTCTTTTTAAAAGCAACTATTTATATTGGCCTCGCAACGCTTTAGCGGCAAAATTTAGAAAGCCGACCCCGAGGCCAACTTTTTTGGCCTCTGATAATTTCAGAGGCCTAAAATAGTCTATAGAGGCCGATTTGCTTGGCTTTTGAAGGACATTTTTCTTGTAGTGAAAGCTGATAATTTTTTTAGTATCTACGGAAGGGAAGTGTTACTAGAGAGCGCTCAAAATGGTCCATCAGTTATTCAACAAGGAATTCGGTGAACATGACTCACAAAATTTGATGGGTGAGGTGCGAGAATAGATTGCAAATCAATTGTGTAATGACTATATTAATCGGAATTAGGCTCTTTTGAGTATAATTTAAGTTCATGTAATTCGAACATGTTTTTCTTTTTCTTACAATTTTGTATTCGGAATTGACAATTCATTTGAACACTATCTCCTTTTTTCTAGATAGAAAATTATTTTCTATTAACTATAATCTAAACGCATTTTCTTATATTTTCTGAGTTCTCCAATAGAAAGCAAAACAAGAAAACAGAAAGAAAACTGAAAATGGAAAACAGAAAATTATTTTCTGCTTCTAAATAGGGCCTAAAGTGTTTTAAAAGGGAAAACATATATTCACAAGAATTATGAATCCAATTCACGATCTAGATATGGGATGGGTACTTATAAAGGCTGGGCTTACGGACTACCTACGTACATTATACGCAAACTTCGATTTTTCCAATAGTTTATCTAACAATATGTCATTGCTGGGGTTCCCACCGACGACTATTGTATCAGCTCGGTTTTCTACCCAGATTACATTTTCGCTAGGGTAAAGGGGTCGGGCATTACGGACTAGCTATACACATCAGAAGCAAGCTTCGATTGTCCCTGTAAATAGAATGGGCATACGTCCTGAGTCACCATATGCAAAAATTTACACCGTATTCATTAATATGCGTATATGTCGGTATGGATGTTATGGGTACCTATGTTGACTGGGCTTACGGACAATTCGTGCACATTATACATGAGCTCCGATAATCCCAATAGTTTATCTAACAGCCTGTCATTACTGGAATTCCTCCCAACGACCAATGCATATAGTACATTAGCTCGGGGTACTACCCAAATAACATCTTGGCTGGGATAAGGGGCCGGGCATTACTGACTACCTATGCACATTATATGCAACCTCTGATTGTCCCGGTAAATAGAATAGGCATGCGACCTAGGTCAAAATATGCAATGCAAAGGTACATAAATGAAATACATATACAAAAACAAATTATCAACAAATTAAATATACATGTATTCGTTTGTTTCAAATATAAACCAAAAATTATTTTAATCACTTAAAATGAGCCTGACGTCTCCCCAGCTGAATCACCATCTGTTGACGACCTTCCTCCGGAGGGGGAAAGGGGTTGGAGTTGCCACCTAAATATTTATGAAAATCTAGAAAAATGGGATAAGGCATATTCGAGATTCAAAGGCTCGTTCGTAGTTTACGTGTGGGAAAGACGGAACACCTCCACAGCGCCCCTCGAGAGAGAGTACTCTATAAGTGATTACGATAATTTTGGGTTTACGTTTGCATGAATTTTGGCATGCATAAATATATCCTTTTTGTTTACCAGATATGTAAAAAGAGAATAAGTGTACACCTATTTCTCATTTTAGTATTTGATAAATACATTTAAATAATAGAACTTACGATATTTGACTAGTATACACCGATCCTACGTTGATATTTTTCATTATTTAAATGGAATTTGTCTTCCTTCAAAACGTATAATAGATGTGATTACTATACCACTCCTTTACAGCTACTATTCGTATGTAAATTTCTCGTTCGTATAAGCTAAGGACAAGGGGACAACGGTATACACCACTGTTCTATTCCTTAAATTATACGGCCGAGGGAGACTAATCCAAATAACGATATATTTATAGGCGTTGTATAATAAATGAATAAATAAATGTAAGTTCGTTTATTGTGTGTGTTTAGTGTCGGAGAGTGCATGTTAATGTGGTAAAAATATTTATTAGTGTTGGGCTCAGCGCATTTCCATTTCCTCTTCATCGCCCATTTAAATTTAAGTTGTGAATTAGACAAAAAAAAAGAGGTATACACCTCTATTTCTAATTATTTAATTGAACTATAAATATACACCTATAAATCAATTTATTAAATATGGGTAATTTCTTATGAAATTATTGACTTATGAAATGGTATTATGCTCAAAGACAACAATTAGGAAGTATACACCTCCGAATATATGCTCGGGTTATAAGTATACACCTATAACCCATCAAAATTGATTAGAAATCTATTTAAAATTAAATTAAATCAATTTGGGATCCTCATATGGGCTGGACCGGACCGATGTGGTCCTGGCTCCCGAGCCAATCTAGCTCGACGCAGACGCGCGCAACGCGTCTGGGCTCTACCAGCTCCCGTGCAGGGCTTAGCCCCGCGCAATCGGGCGCTTGAGTGCGCCCGATTTCGGACCATTTCGGTCCGTGACCGGTTTGGCCGGTCGTCATCTTTAGCCAGACGAGCGTGAGCTCGCGCTCGTCTCAGTCGCCGCCGCCGGCGGCACCTTGCCGTTGGCGGTGGCGTCCAAGGACCGACCTCTCAGGGGTTTTCGACCCTTCCGGATGCAATGGAAATGTCAAAAATCGAATTTAACGACTGTAGATGTGTGTTTTTAGCGGTGCAAGTTTCGGTTATAAAAGTTTGTTTTTCTGTTTTTCGGCCGCCGAGGCTCGCCGTTAGCCATATCGTTCGTTAATATATGTTCTCCTACGTCCACTGAGCTTACTTGACTATTAAAGGCTGAACGTTTTACGGCCGTTCGAGTTCTTGTGAAATATTAGGGTTTTTATTATTCTCGGCCGCCGCCGGCGACACCGGCGGCAAAACCTTGGTCCGTCGGCTCTTTCTCCTTCTTCGATATCTAGAGACAATAAAATAATAGAGTTGAAGGGGTATACTTTGAGCCTTGAAGCGGGGCCAAACCAGAAGGGATGATGGACGGGTTTGGCGTGTTCCAGCGAACTAAGCCGCATTGACGGCTAGCGACGGTGGTCGGAGGGATAATGTTTTGGTTGCCCCCCCCTCCTCTTTTCCCTCTTCCCGAGCTCTCCTTCTCCCTCTCTCTTTCTTTGGTTCTCTCGATCTTTCTTCTGGTTCTCTCTCTAAAATTCTCTCTCTCTCTCCAAGCTCTAGCAGCCTCCTCCCTTGAGTGCTTACCCTCTCTCATCTTTTACAACTAAAATCAATACCCCTATTATCTAATAGACAATAAAAATAAATTATTGCATTGATATTTTAGAAAAATTGACTTTAGCCCTATAATAATTACATATCACTTTTACTTATTAACTGGGCAATAGGGTGTATGAAGTTGACTTTGATTTTATTTTTCGGACAATGTCTAACACTGAAAAGACTAATTACGGATACTAGAATTGACATGTGGTTAAAGCGAGGTGCTTTCAACAATTCAACCGGTTTTTAAACTTGTCAACGTAAACTGTATGTATGGTCTTTGTCGAGTCTATAAAACGTCATTACAGTCTGGACAAAATGGTATGTCAACAACATGCAACATCGTACACTACTAGAAATGTTCGCTCTTTCTATGAAGGAAAAAACCATTCATCAGGGGCCCCTGACGGTCCTGATACAATCGGGGCCGTCCGCGAGGTGCCTCGGACGGCCCCGGGGGCCCCTGATGAATAGCAGGCCTCTTCTATGAATTTTGGCTTACAAAATTTATCAAAAGCAAGTTATTCCCGCCAATATTTATTAATACTGCAAAAAAGGATAGATTTTTTGGAAGTAACAATTATGGATATCATTAAATACACTAACATTTATCTTCCATAATGACCTATATTTAGCCACAACAACATGCAGGCTTAATTTGCTTGTTAGTAGCTAAAGCCTAACTGATGTAGAAGTAAATTATCGCAGACCTTTCTTTTTTGTTAATTTAGAATTATTATGGGAATAGTTAAATATTTATATCGGTCCAATGAATCAAAATTCAAAAACTAAATAGCATTTTTTCTAAAAATATTTTTAGATTAGTAGGACCACCATTGATGGCAAACTTTAAAAGTTAAATAGATTATAACTGGATGCCAACTGGCAGCAGATCCACTCTCCATAGGGCTGAGCATTCGGGTCAACCCGAATTAACCCGACCCGACCCGAATTCAAAAAGCCAACCCGAACTACATCTACACAAACCCAACCCGACCCGAATTCGAAATCAACCCGAACCGAATAGATTTCGGGTTTGTTCGGGTCGGGTTCGGGTTGACCCGAAATTAACTAAAAAAATCAGAAAAAACAAAGCAAAAATCAAAGAAGAGGAAGAAGAGGAGACATATATGGGGAGGATGGTGCTCCACCCGGGGAGCGGCGGAGCAGGGTAGTAGCGGATTTAGTGAAGCGGTTAAGCCGCGAGGCGACTCGACCATCGTCGAATCTCGACCGGAGGTGGCGTAGGTAATCAATCGCGCACGCGAGAAAGAGAGGCAAAGCATGCCGCCGGAGAGAGAGAAATCAATTAAACGCTAAGCAAGAGAGAGAGAGAGAGAGAGATGAGAGAGAGAGAAACCCGCGGCGAGTGGGAAGAGAGATCAACCCAAGAGGCAAAAGCATTAAATGTGTCAAAACAAGCCCTAAAGGCCTAAATCATTTATTGGGCTCCATTAACATTAAGGCCCAGATTTTTATAGGAGGTACTTTAAATTTAAAATACGGGTTTAACCCGACCTGACCCGAATTAAAAATTCTAACCCGACCCGAAATTAGTAACCCGAATTTCTTTAAAAAGCAACCCGATCCGAACCCGACCCGAACCCGAACCCGAAATTTTGCATTTTTTCGGGTCGGGTCGGGTCGGAATTTCGGGTTAACCCGAATTATGCTCACCCCTAACTCTCCATCTCGTTAATGGACACGCACTAAGCTTGTCTACCACTTATTGAGGGGTGAGACTTAGAATGTGCGTTACGTGGTTCTTCCTAGTGATCAACCATTCGCCGGAGAGATCACCAGAGCCTCGCCGTAGCTCGCCGAAACTGAAGGGAATATGACAAGGATTTTCATCCACACTAAGAGGTATGCCGATAACTCGGTATTAGGTAGTAAATCATGTACAGATTTTACATTTAAAATCGTCACCTACAACGACTGTCGCTGTGTTGCAATCAAGCGGGAGACCTGTTTTGCTTGCTTGCCCCACACAATGGGATAGTAGCTCGAACCATCTCGATCGTATATAACAAGATCGCCGGATGGGTCCTCCTGCCACCGTCCAAGAAAAGAAAACAACACCTACTTACACCTACCGAAAGAGAACTGTCCATGTGTCATCTCGTATACTTGTTTTCTTGGATGACACGTCGTTACACCACAAGCATTGTCCCAATCACATTTTTCCGAAACTGATGTCACATTTTTAAGATGCGATTGGGAATGATTTTGTGAATATGATAATGGGGCTGGTAATTACACCTGGAAACTCCAGGGATCTATTCCCGTAATTGATGCCACCTAATTAGCTGCAATTGATAAAATACTCTCTTGAAATGTGTTATGGATGTCGTAGAACCAGCAATTGATCAATAATTAGATTTTAGCAGGTTCAACAGCGGCAGCAGCGGAGGCGACGTCGAGTAATCTATAGAGCCTCGCTGGTAGGCCACCTTTGGGGATCGGAAATGGCTTGTACTCGACCTCACCTTTGGCTCCCACTAACTCCCACCTAGTCAACACGCATCCAAGAAATATATAATAATTATGTAATCCATCATTGTTTAAAGTCTCGATCTATGAAAGATCCAATACACAGACTTACTTGTTTTTTCTACATGTTGTTAGCTTCTTTATCATTCTATTGAATCTTCTATACAAAATCGGCCACTACTTATCATATAAAACCATGAATACAAAGATAACTAAGATGTCTTATTTATTTACAATATTTATCTTTTTATGTCATCATATAATTCAAAATTATCAAATTGTATTTCTTAATTCAAAATGATCTATTTATACTCTTGACCTTGTAAAAGTGTGCTTCCTATTTTTTTTGAAAAAGAAAAATTTTTGTTATTTTATAGGAGGCCACAAAAAAGTAAGCTTAAATTAGGGAGACATATTTTGATAATTTTGAATTTTGAGAGACATAAAAAGATAAATAGCTCTATTAATTTATTTCAAATGTCTTTCGTGTATCCAAAATTAAACACATAAAATCTTTTTATCTCTAACTAAATTTTGGATCATATTTCGAGCTTAACGATTAAATTTTAGGCTAACTTGGTGAATTGTAATATTCTGCTTCTTTAGCATTTTAACTTCTATGGAGCAAGCTACCTGTACTTGGTGACGAGATGGTGGATGAAGATGAGCATCTGGAGCTTGGCAACCTCGTTTCCAGGGCAAGCATGAGCCCCGTTCCCAAACGGCATGAAAGTGTTAGGTTTAAGTGCAGTCTGCAAGATTAAATTTGGAAAGTTGTTCAGCTTAAACGAACCCTAAAAAAACATGAGACAGAGACGGGAGTAGGATGATATCATGTCAAAATCAATAATAAAAAAGATAGAAGATGTTATTAATGGCCGCCAAAGATACTACGAATATAAATGTGAACCTGCCATGTGCAAGGCCCATACCTTGAATCTAGAAGGATCAAACTTTTGTGGATCTGGGAAGAAATCTGGGTTGTTGTGAATATTCCTGAAGAGAGGCATCACCTTCCAGCCCTTGGGGATTAGGTATCCTGCAATCAGACGGCAGTCTTTTTTCTTGTTAATCATCAAGACACAGTCACACCAAACTAACTACAGATGACAGGAAATGCAACACAGAGAGGTACCCAAAATAAAAAAAAAATGATATTCTGAGCGAACAAATCGAATATGCTTTGAAATGTTAACCTTTGTATTCCACGGCTGCCAGTGCCTCCCTAAATGTGAAAGAAATGATGCTTGCCATCCTTAAGCTCTCCAATAAGACCTAGGTCATATAATAAAAAGATAATCTCACTAACTAATAGTACATGTCCAATTTTATGTACACACAGCAGACAACGACACACACCAAACGAATTTCAATTTGCAACTGCGAAGGAAGAAGATATATACCTTTTGTGTCAGAACCATGCTTCTCGTCTGGGCCCATGTCACGGATTTTCTCTCATTTTCATTTGACTCGTGTATTGCTACGTGTTCAGTCTGCTTAAAAAAAATGTACATGCTGATCATACACTTAAGTTGGCAAACTCAAGCTCTCCCTTAAAGCTATTAATGGAGTTTAATTATCTGCTTACCCTCACGGCTTGAAGAAGCTTAGGATTGTCGTTAAGGTACTTTATAATCCAGGTAAGAACGCTGGCAGTAGTATCTTGCGCCGCGAATAACACACCAATTATGTTGTCTGATATCTGCTCATCAGTTAGAAATTTCCCCTTATCATCTTTAGAGTTCATGAGGCTGCCAAGGAGATCTTTCACAACCACTCCCATCTTCCTCCTCTCGTTCATGATCTCAGACAGCGTTTTTCCCAATTGCTTCCTCGCCTATCGGAAAACAATTACGATAGTTCAGAATTTCAGACAAAACCAATATACAGTGACAGGGAGAAGACACTTGATCGAGAGTCCATGGATCGATCATTATGGCCAGCTTACTTGTATGGCTTTACTATAGGAAGTCCCAGGAATGTTGGTGGGGAACGAGTTGTAGCCATTATCCACGATGAAGTAGTTCTTCTTCAATTCTTTATTGTAGCGCTCATCCAACTTGCCTCTGAAGATCGTCAATATGCCGACGTCAAATGACAACTGAATAAACAAAGCAAAAAATCGAAGAATTCATACATTATATAGTGACGCATAGTACTATTAACATTTACAGTAGTACTTTGTTAAGCACATAATAAATACCAATTACCTTCTTCATGATATGGAAGGTACTGACGAGATGGCCGTCCCAAGACTCCAGGATCGAGAGAACAGCAGTCTCGATGTCGGGCACGAGGCCGCGAATAGCATCCGGTAAGAGCGAGCCTTGGACGAGTTTGCGGAGCCGGCAATGATATTCGCCTTGGTGGAAGAACAAGGCCCAGGGGCCGATCATCCTCTCTTTGCTCCGGGGGTAGGTTGGCTTGAATAGGTGAGCCTGCGTCACCAGCACGAACCTTGCCGCCTCCGGGCTCGCCAGCATCACGCACGGGCAACCCAGTAGTTGCGTTTTGAAAATTTCTCCATATCTGGGGGAAAACCAACACATCAGAAAAAAAAAAAAAATTCTACATGAAAATATATAGAGTAAACGATCAGATTGGGCAGATTTATGGGTGCACCGTTTCTGCTTCGAAGTGAAGAAGACGTTAGGATCCTGAGAGTAAAGCTGCAGTGTTTCACCAATGTAAGGCCAACCCATGGAACCAGGGGGAAGCCTAAGCTTTCCCTGGGTGGCGTCGCCATTGCCATGGAAGAGTTTCTTTCTGCGCTTTCGTCGTGCGACGAGGAGATAGAGAATCGCCGCCGCAAGAAAAAGAGAGTACAACAACGGATTGGAACCGTAATTGTTGATGTAACTCATGCCTGATATTCACCAGATTTATATGAATTGATTAGTCTGTAGAATGCCGCCGTAAACATGATAAACTCTGTATCATGCTGCTCAAGCCTAAGTTTCAGCCTGGGATTCTTTCGCATGGCTTTCTAAGGAAGAGATACGGGCATTATATAGAGCGGGAAGAGGAGCCTGTAAGAGGAGATGAAACGAAGCAATTGGGTCTATACTTTTGGAGAATCTTTAACTGCGATTTGCCAAATCAAATCATCTACGTCACACGTCGGTGGTACCTATCGAATCTTAATCACCTTCCCCGTTTTCAAAATTCAAACCACAGTACAATAAGTAAGCTCTCTTTGTTTCACAAAGCCGGCATCTACCGTCATATTTCCTTTTTTTTTTTTTTTTTTTTTTTTTTTTTTGTTTGTTTAATTTTTTGGTCGAACTACCTTCATATTTCTTTACTTGGACTTACAGCCCTCCTGGACTTGCCACATCACCTCCTTCTAATAGACGCAAAGTAGCACATGATATGCCACGGTTTATGAGCTCACTATCAGTCTAAACTAGAAACGTGGATTGTATTAGTGCATCCGATATGGTCCAATTCTGATGGATTTGGAACCTTTCGACTGTTGGACCTAACAATGTGTCGAACCTATAGGCTTCAAATTGAATAAACTCCAATATTATCTTTATTCTGTTTTAGCTTAAAATATTATTTTGCTTGAAAATACCAATTATAACACATTTAAATAATATCTGCATATTTTTCATTTTGGAGTTACGCATTCAACATTGGATGAATCAAAGATCTACTATGGCTGGTCTTGATTGGTTTTATTTGGGTTTGATCCATGGTATTTGATTAGTGGGGTTTAGTCTATATCAAAATGGCACAAAATTAGAAATAAATTAAATAATTATAAATTTATTTATAAAATAATTAATTATAAATTTAAAAATTAGATATAATAATTAAAAATAATTAATTTTTTTTATTTAAATATAACTTAGATATATATATTGACGTGATATAAATATTTTTTGATTAATTTTTAAAGTAGAAAACACGCATCGGACGGCTGAGCGGCGAAAGGTCGTACAGAATGAGCCGCTCGCGAAGGTTCCACGCGCTGGCCGGCTTGTGAGGTGCTAGTCACATTCTCAGCTACAGTTGATCAAGGGCACGCGTCGAGTCCCCGCTTGACTGTCTCGTGATATTTCTCAGCCAGAATCTCAAGTTAATGACCGCCCCACCACGTTCCCCACCAACCGCCGATGATCATGCTGCATTAAGTCAAGCTTGCATCGCCGTCAGCGCGCGCGGCGACGCAGCGAAGTACGTAACAGGTCACAGGTGTCGTTGCGGAATTGTTTTCAAGCAATTCCTGTACTTTGATGGAGAAGCAAGTTACTGTGACCGAGTCTTTGGCCGGCAATGGTGCTTTGACTCTGCACTGCGCTACAAGTTACAGGTTCCCTTAATCCAGGAAACTGTTAATAATTGTATATTTCATGCTTCAATCTTCTCTCCAAACCTCTATGCTCTTAACGTATACTTAATCGCCACGAGTCTATTGATGATCTAGTCTTAAGTGATCTGTTTGCACTCTTATTTGACAGGATTATTAATATATTATTATAGGACAAGAGTAATGATTGGTATATTTGAACGTATTAAAAAAATATTTATAATTATTGTTTAAAAATTTAATATGAATTCATAAATTTTAATCAAGCTTTTTATTTCTAATGCTCGTAATATCAGATTAATTTCAATATGCTAAAAATTTATGTCCTTCCGCTGCTATTTTAGGACTTCTTAATGGATGCAATACAATTAGGTACAATTCATACATATATTGGATGCAATACAATTAGGTACTATTCATACATATATTCGTTATGATATTGTATAAAATAGACCATTTATATATAAAATTTTTATATATTAATTTTAAGAAAAGTTTTGCGGTCTATTTAGTTATCCAAAGTTTGGATCCAAATTAGCATCTGAAAATGTTATAAGATGTGAATTTTTGCTTGTTTGAGTCATGACTTTTTGTTATATACACCATAGAAGTTCTAAAGAATTTTGAATTGAAATCAAATTTGCGGTAGACCTGATCATACACCATCCATTAGCTAGATGGAAAAGTAGAACTTGATTTGAACCATTTCCAAAGATCTTATTAAGCTCTCGCAGAGACTATAGACTTTGATAAGGAGATTTTTGGTTTTCCCACAAGTATTTTCACCCACATAGTGGGAGTCTGATTTCACCCCTCATCCGTATAATTCAACTTTACTAACTAAGCTAATACTTGGTAGTATCAGAAGATCATATGCACAGATATAATAATGGGAGATATTCCAGGTGGCTCGTGGATTCGGACTAGCAAAATTTGATACAACCAAATAGGGTCGGACATGATGATCATGGGTCCAAGCTTCTAATTATTATTTATTTTTGAAATGGTTACAAATAAACCAATGTTTTTTACAATCATTTTAATATTTGTTTTTTAAATTACTAAACCAGTTCAAATACAAGTGGGCATTATTGCATTCAAAAAAGTTTTAAATAAAGCACATTTAAATAAGTGTTATGAGACTCGAAAATTTTTACTGTTTGATTGTTGTAGTGTAAAAGTATGTAATTAAAAATATTTTTTGATAAAATTTTAAAAGCACGCTGATTTTTTTTTTAAAAAAAAAAAACACAGATATATATTGGATTGATTTTCAAAATTTTTTAAAAAATATAGATTTATTGAAAAGGTATTAGAAATCAGTAAATCTTTTAAAATCTCTTTCAAGATAGGAAATGATTAAGCCAGACTACCAAAATGAAAAGTATATTTAAACAGTGGAATAAGACTAGCACTGATCATTAGTTCACTTTCTAGTTGGTTATTAACTTATGATGGTCTTTTTAAAAGGTAGAATCTACACGTGGCTGATGTAAATTGCATTTGCTGATGCACTCCCTCTGATCATATGGTGTAGGGCTTGCCATGGCGGAACGATGAGAAAATTTCAACATGCGAATGGTCCCACCAAATGAAAAGCTGAATATTTTGCATGCCATGAAAAATTTTAGAGTTTACGCAACATTAATATATATTTTTTTTGTGTTTAAATAAAAAAATTACAATAATTTTTCCGAAAATATAACATATAAATTTGGATGAGAGTTACACTTTTTATATTCAAAATTTTACTAAAATTTTTAAATAGGTGTTTTGAGACTCCAAAATTTAATTGATTTAACGAATTTTAAAACAGTTTTTAAACTCGTTCCAAACTCATTAAACTTTGGAATCTCAAAATATATTTTAGAAGCACTTTTTTAAAATTTAAATAAAATTATAAATTTCGTCAAAATTTTATAATTTGATATCAAAATTTTTCAAAAATATTTCTAAATAGACTTTTTTAGAACGTTACACGAAGTGATGTGGTCTAATCATTACCTCCAAAAATCTCTCTTTATGCATAGCTCTAAAGGAACTCGTCTACCAACACCTATGGGAGAAGCCACAATTTATATAGCTTTCCTAATACTTATCATTGAACTTAAGGACCCCAAGAAAAAATTTGGGCAATTTTTTTTTCAGCCCCTGCAGGGCACAAGTTAGGCAGTTTCAGCCCCTATACTTTCCACATTTCCAAATCTGCCCCTCCTCGATTTTCATATTTTTTTATTTTGACCATCGTATCAATATTTTTTGAAAAAACCTTTCAATATAAAAGTTATAAATTTTGATAAGATCTACAACTTTCATGTTAAATATTTTTTCAAAAAATACTTATAAAAAGATATTTTGGGACTTTGAAATTTTAGCGGATTATCAGGTCGGATCCATAATCCGTTAACACTTCGGAGCATCAAAACATCTACGTAGAAGTATTTTTTGAAAAAATGTTGAACATGAAAGTTGTAGATCTCATCAAAATCTATAACTTTTATGTTAAAAGTTTTTTTAAAAATATTAATACGATGATCAAAATAAGAAAATACAAAAAATTAAAGAGGGGCTAAAAAAGAAACAAGTAAAATAGGGGGGCTGAAACGTTATATATTTGTAAAGCAGGGGCTGTCCGATCATTAACCCAAAAAATTTTAGTGTTTTAACAAAAAATAAAACACTATTTTGTAAAATCGTGTCAACAAAGTCCCTCATTCATCAAAAACAATGCAAAACCATTCCAAAATACCTATGTATAAAATTTTTTTAAAAAATAATTTCAATAATAAAAATTAGCATATTTGTATTTTTATGTCCTCCATAATTGAATGTGGTATTTTTGTGTCTCATAATCGATTTTTGCCGAAATATGTTCCTTTGCCGTGTGAAATGATAAAAATATTCTTAATATTTTTATTCTGAGAAATATATGAGCACACACGAATATTCACGAATACCCACGAACATTCACGAATAGTCGCTAACAGCCGCAAACATCCCCGAACATCCACATTGCTTGTAATTGTTTGGAATGTTCGTAGATGTTCGTGGATGCTTGTAAGTGTTCGTCAGTTCTCATAGGTGTTCGTATATATCGTGGATGTTCGGAGATATTCGCATGTGTTAGTGGGTGTTTGGGAGTATTCGTGGATATTCGCTTGTGTCATTTTCGAAATAAAAAAAAAATTTCAGTCATAGTCGTGGGTGTTCTGAGGTGTTCGCGAGTGTTCGTAGGAGCTCACGTGTATTTTTAACGGAATGAGGAAATTTTGGATATTTTACATAATAAAAGGGTATATTTCGGCCATACCCGATTAGGGGCACAAAAACGTTAAATCCAAAGGAATGCATAAAAACACAAATTGTCCCAAAAAATAGATACTTGAAAATTTTGAAACAAATATTTAAACAAATATTTTGAGAATTTAAAATTTTTATAACCATCTCAAAACACTTATTTAAAATTATATTTTGAAAAAAAATATTTCAATATAAAGTTGTAAAGCACGTCGAAATTTATTATTTTCGCATATAATTTTTCTCAAAATATATTTATATATAATAATTTTGATTTAGTAATCATAAAAAAAAATAGTTTTATTGGCAAGGATGGTATAAAAATATGGGTTGATATGAAATTTTAAAAAAAAAATTGTGATCTTAAAAACAGTAATTTATCTACTTTCTGCAGTATATCATATGAGTTACTAGTAAACCTCTTTTCTACCTATAGCTAATAGGGGAGGTGCTAAACTGGTATATCCACTTTGTAACTCATTTTAGTTGATTACCTCAGGTTTGGCTGTGTAAACAAGCCCCAAGGAACGGGTGTGATCTTTTGTTTGGGTCATTCTTATATTGGGTCCTTGTACTATATATCGGTTCTTTTATTGTTAGATTTCTATACTTTATCTTTTATTCAGTTGAGACTGATGCAAAAGATTCTCTCAATTAAGAAAATACATGTTTCTTAAAAAAATAAAAGGGTATTTTGTCTTTTTGTGTCATTTATAATTAGATTTAGCCTTTGTGTGCACTTCTAATCAGTTTTAATAGAAATGTACATTTTATTGTGTGAAAGGATCAAATAATTTTTATTTTTTATTTCCAAAAAAAGTAAAACAACTCTCTTTTCTTTTTTCTTTTTTCTTTTTTTTTTTTCGTGAAAA
>MJHO01000561.1:7411-25703 GCA_002076135.1 Xerophyta viscosa | reverse complement strand
TCAAGGCATACAAGGCGTCCGCCTTGGATTAAGCCTAGGTCACACATATCGAATGTCTCTGAAGTCCTTTACTCTACATTCGCGCATAATCGTATTGTCACACTACATTTAGCATGAACTCTAACATCACATAATAGCATCCACACAATGTTTAATAACATTGGCTATATCACATGCAATTAATCATAAAGTGTCATTCACATGGTTAGCATACCAACACCACATGAGCATCATATAACATATAAAACATGATCTCATAATCAACAACTCATCCAACTAGGGTTTATAACCCGGTAAAGCACGATTAGCATAAACATGTCAAACCAAATTAAACACATAGTTTACACCACAAACATGCTAGCATACCATGCATACGACATACACACTCGGTACAAACCGCTCACCTCAAAATCCAAGGTATTCCCGCAGGCCTCACCGCGTCGCTCCGCCGAAACGCAAGAGAACGGTGTCTACGCGTAAAGGAGAACCGGGAGATTGAGGAAATCGAGTTTAATTTGAAGAAAAACAAAGAAAAAGTGATGGTTACCTAGGAGGGACTTACCTAGGGTTCCAGCAACTCTCAGCTCGGGTGGAAGTGAGAATAACCCCCAAACAACACTAAAAACAGCCCTCACCAACTCTCACATGCTCCAATCGGTCGACCGAAACAACTATCCGTCGACCGAAAGTTCTGAAATCTGCAAAAATAGATTAGATTTCAGCACTCGATCAACTCGACCCGAAACACGCCCTCACACCGACGGGTCCCCTACTAGGCCGACCCGCCATAGACGTTGACACACACGCAATAACGCTACGCACGCAGAAATTCGCATACACAACCAAGCATGCATATAAACTCAAAAACGAAATAAAACCGAATACGGACCTCACAATAGGTGTATACTTGTAACCCGAGCATAAATAGAGGTGTATACTTCCTAATTGTTTATTTTTTAGCATAAAATCATTTTATAAGTCAATAATTTTATAAAAAGTTACTCACATTTAATGAAAATGAATTATAGGTGTATACTTATAATTCAACTAAAAATTAGAAATAGAGATGTATACTTCTTTTTCTAATTCATGACAAAAAATAAAAAATCTGGGCGATGAAGAGGAAACGGAAACGCGCTGAGCCCAACACTAATAAAAGATTTTTTCTCCTTTTCTCTCTTTTTGGCATGCACTATCCGACAACGAGCACGCACGATTTACGAACTGTATATTTATTTATTCATTTATTATGCAATGTCTATAAATACATCGTTATTTGAGATTAGTCTCCCTCGGTCGTATAAACTAAGGAATAAAACAGTGGTGTATACTATTGTTCTATTTTCCTTAGCTTATACGAACGAGGAATTCACATACGCATAGTAGCTGCAAAAAAGTGGTGTATACTAACTCTGGACATCTATTATACGTATTGAAGGAAGACAAATCCCATTTAAATAATTGAAAATATGAATATAGGATTGGTGTATACTGGTCCAATATCGTAAGTTCTATTATTTAAATGTATTTATCAAATACTAAAATGAGAAATGGGTGTACACTTATTCTCTTCTTATGTATCTGATAAATAAAAAAAAGGATATTTATACATGTCGGAATTCATGCAAATATAAACCCAAAGTTATCGTAATCACTTATAGAGTACCCTCTCTCGAGGGGCGCTGTAGGTGGTGTTCCGTCTTCCCCACACGTAAACGACAAACAAGCCTTTGAATCTCAAATATGCCTTATCCCGGTTTTCTAGATTTCCATAAATATCTAGGTGGCGACTCCAAACCCTTTCTCCCCCTTCGGAGGAAGGTCGTCAACAGATGGCGACTCCGCTGGGGACTTGTCAGACTCGTTTTAAGTGATTAAGATAATTTTCGGTTTATATTTTACATAAACGAATATACGTATATTTAATTTTTTATGATTTCTTTTTGTATATGTATTTCGTTTATGTACCTCGCATTGCATATCTTAACCCAGGGCACATGCCCATCCAATTTACCGGGACAATCGGAGCTTGCGTACAATATGCGTAGGTAGTCCGTAATGCCCGGCTCCTTGCCCCAGCCAATATGTTATCTAGGTAGTATCCCGAGTTGATGTACTATGTACATTGGTCGTCAGGAGGAACCCCAGCAATGACAGGCTGTTAGATAAACCACTGGGATAATTGGAACTCGTGTGCAATGTGCACGGGTAGTCCGTAAGCCCAGCCATTCTAGACACCTGTAATTATCCCTACCGGCATTTATACGTGTTAATGAATATGGTGTAAATTTGCATTGTATACGACAACCTAGGGCATATGCCCATCCTATTTACCGGGACAATCGGAGCTTGCGTAAAATGTGCGTAGGTAGTCCGTAATGCCCGGCCCCTTGCCCTAGCCAATATGTTATCTGGGTAGTACCTGAAAGGATAAATGCCCTAAATGCCAATAATATTAGATATTTTGGCGAACATATTTTTGTAATAAACTCTTTTGATTTTCTTGATTATGGTTATTTATTTATTTATCGCATCGTCATGTTTAATATGTTGTATGAATGTATGTGATAAACCCCATGGACTAAGCAACAGAATTAGGATCATGATAGTTGATCATGATAATGAGACCTAATGTCTTATAAACCTAAGTCCAGAATGTTCTTAGTCATAGGTGCATTGAGTAGGGGCTCAATGTCACCGGAAAGACTAATACACAGCTTTCTTGCTCATACGATGAGAGTAGTGATCTCATTACTATGCGTGTAGTCGACACTGAAGCTAGTGTGTAGGGCCATTGATGAATGAGTTCACTGAACTGACTTACTCGAAGAATACCAAGGAGTCTGTCAATGGTAATTCTTTCAGTGTTGATAGTTTTGCCTTGATCCTTTGACTTGAGGTTGCCAAAGTATATTACGTATAGAACATTTATACTTTAGTGTGTATCCAAGTACAACAGTTTAGCTGTACACGGATGCCATCTGGGTATAAATATTCGCACATGAAGATAGATAAGAACCAATAAAAAATCTGTTACCTCCTAGTAAGGAGGAGAACATTCTATGTGTCTTTAATATAAAGCTAGCTCAGAAAATCCTTGGCCGAGGTATAATGTGATTTAAGAAGGGTTCTTAATGTCACAACAGAGCTAATCTATTAAGACGGACACATATGATTGAGCTGATTCAGAGTTTGACTGATATCCATACTCTAAGCTAATTAGGGATGTTAGAAAGGAACAGAAGGATTATAGGGCATGGGAACTATCACATAAATGTTTCAAATGATGAATATTGATATTCATACCACACGGGTGGTCTGTGGCACGTTTGCTAAGACATTGTTAACCATGATCTGTGAATAAATATAATTAATTGGTTGAATTAATTATTTGTTAATTAGTTGAATTAACTATTTATTCACTGCCGGCGTGGTACTGAACCTAATGGGTCACACATAAATGAGATGCGATCGCGAAAAAAACCGAAATTTGTGCATGAGGGGCTACTTTTGCCAATCTCCAAAGTGTTGGACCTAAGTTTTTACAAAATGCTTGAGGGCCTTTTTTGCAAAATAGCAAAGAAGTGGTTTTTATATGTAATATGTGGATATACATAGGGCTGTACAATGCCTTCTCCTTTACCCCGAACTCGAAAGAAAACGCGGCGCCGACGAGACGAGGAGAAAACCTACACCGCTAGCACGGTCACCCTTCTCCACGTTTCTGTCGTCCGCCGCCATCATCTCCTCCGACGCGCGCCGACGGGAACCGGCGAGCTTCAAAACCGAAGGCTGCTTTGTTTGGTGAAGCTCCGGCCGATTGCTCTTCGTCTTCGATTTCGTCGAACCCTCGTGCTCCATATACTCGGCAAGCTGACGAAGACGACGACGACGACGACGAGGACGGCTTCCGGCTCCGGTGATTCTACGACGTCCTGAGTCGTGTGCAACTGTTGCACCGAGCGCAAGCTTTCGACGACGGCGCAGGCGCCGGCGGCTTGAGAAGGCGACAGCGTCAGGCGACGGGCGGCTGACCAGAGACAACGCCAGCGAGCACGTCTACGAGGGCTTGGACGGCAATTCAAGGTGTGTCGGCTGCACGCGGGAGAAGAAGAAGAAGAAGGTACTGTTCATAGCCGGCCGAGTTGGATCCGATCCAAAGGCCCAAATCTGATTTTAATTTGATTAAAATCGGATTTCGGTTTCGCGAGCGTCTCAGCGTGGACTAGCATTAGAGGCCGGGTATTTTCGCGGCTCAATTCATCAGAATCCGAGAATTATAGCGCGGCGTGTGTGACTCGCCAAGGTATATCGATAAACTCGTACTGCGATTAGATGCATGATAGGATCACGTTAAAATTAATTAGATTAATCTTAATTATCATGCTCGGTTTACATGTGATGTAATTGTTTCGATTATTATAGCATACCAAAGTGATTCTGTATTCGGGTACACGGGGCTTGTGTATTAAAAAATTTTAAAATTTCCGCTGCACATCTGATGTGTTTTTCGACCCCGATAACCCAACAGTACCCCGAGCTGATGTACTATGTACATTGGTCGTCAGGAGGAATCCAGCAATGACAGGCTGATAGATAAACCACTGGGATAATCGGATCTCGTGTGCAATGTGCTCGGGTAGTCCGTAAGCCCAGCCATTCTAGACACCTATAACTATCCCTGGATACCAGTATAACAAGAGAGGTTGTCGTAATGTTTATTACCTTGTCATCACATGAATAACGAAACGTATCTTTCACCGCTGTTTTTCTTACTGTATTGACTTTTCAGCTTTATGATTCTTTTAGAAAATATTTTTAATTGGATTTTATGACTACGCATAGGCCAATCGTAATCATGGAAAAGGAACAACTTTGCACCATGCATATCCACCACACTAATATAGATAAGACGTTTTTGTTGTCTATGTGGGATGAGTTGTCGAAAAAGGATCAGATAGCATGCGAAAAAATGTTTGGTAAAATGATGGATCTACTGCACATGACCACAGACTGGAATCTAATAAAAGCTATTGCATGGTTTTGGGATGTCGAGCGCAGATGCTTCGTTATTAATGACGAGGACTTTTGCCCTATCTTAGAAGAGTACGAAGCAATCTTTAAGGGTGACAAGATTAACAGCCGCAAGTTGTATGCCCCCTACCCTGACACGAAGCAGAAAAGGCAGATGCACAGATACATCGAGGTCACCAATGAAGATGTGTCTGAGTTTATTACAAGGGATTTGGGAGTATCCATTCGCACCCTCAGAAAACTGGGAAATCAGTTAGTAGACAAATATGGAGAAAAAGATTACAAGTTAAAGATATTTGTCCTCGCCTTCTTCGGGATAGTCTTATCCCCGCGCGTTACAGACATGATAGATGTGCACCTATATCTTGTATATTCAGTATGGTACTTGAATATGAACCCCATGGCTGCGGTATTGGCTGAAACCATAGCTACCCTAAGCCAGATAGTAAAGAAAAGAAAAGGGACATTCACAACTTGCTCCCAGTTACTACAAGTATGGACTTGCCAGCATTTGTACAGCCGCGTTTCATCAACAATGCCAAGCCTATTTCCAAAGCAGCCCGACACAATTGATTATAAAGACCTACGAGGAACAGAAAGACATCGAAGAATGGAAGGCTTACTTATGTAATCTCAACAAAGTCAGATGGTTCGCCGGCTATATGAATTCAAATACGGTACATGAATGTCTGATCGGCTGCGGTTCAAAAGAATGGGTCCCTCTGATCGGCCCTTGGACTTGTATAGGCCACGCTCCGGCAATGTTTCAGCGGCAGTTCAGATCCCATCAAAAGATTTGTAATATTGACGGCATGAATGAATGCAAGTACGATTTATGGAGCAGAGAGAAGGATGACACCAAATGGGTAGATATTCAAAAATTTAGAGCACATCTGGGATCACCAACGAGCCGTGCACAAAGTATACAAATTACCTTGCACCGACAGAAGAGTACTTAGACTGGAGGAATAAAGTATCAGTCATCTTGCGAATTGATGGGACCCCAAGACTACCTAGAAACGAGAAAGTGGCCAGGGACTATGTTGAAGACTATATTAAAGAAAAAGATGAACACATTAGGCAGTTGCAGGAAGACATTAAAAAGCTGAGAGAGGAAAGAGAACAAATTCCTGATTTGCAGGCTGAAATTTAAAAGTTAACATTGGAAAATAACATGCTAAAGCAAGAGGTCGAACAGAAAGAAGTTGAAAATGAGACGTGGCGCCGGAGAAGTCAGATTTCTGAAAATAAGCAAAAGCAAATCTTGGTCAGCAGACGCCAAAACGAAGGAGAACTGGCAAAATGTCGAGCACAATTAAAAAGCAAAGACCACACACTGGCAGGTTATCGGAGACAAGTTCGAGATGCCGAGGAACGGTTCACAGTATGCAAAGCTCAGCTCGCTAGCAAAATAAGTGAGCTACAAACTTGTGAAGCTAAATTAGTTAAGGCAGAGCTACTCTTAGCCGAACAGCAATATACAGATCAGCAAAAGTACAATGATCTTAGCAGAAGGTATGAAATGATACTTGAGAAGGACCAGGCAGCTGTCAGGGATGTCCAGCAAGGGGCATTCGAACTTGAAGATAAGACAAGTGAGTGCAATGTCATGAGAACTTACCTCGATCATGTCAAAGTTGAAGGTTTCTTGTATATGTCTTTCTATATACTATAGAAGAAGTCAACCTGGCAGTGCACAGCGTGACCCAGAAAATATATCCATTCATCCCTACTCACTTATTCCGAGAATTGAAGAACAGTCGCGCAAAACTTATACCATATGCACGGGCCATCAAGGAGTATAGCGAACGTGATGTAAGGACGAGTAATTCTAGCTATTAGAGTGATACTAGCAATGTACTTATTTGCAAAGTTCAACTATGTACTCTCTTTGAGAGAATGATGTTATTGAAACCTCGTATTTTTGTATAAATGAAATGCTTTATCTATACAGTCTTCTAAAACGTTTTGTGGATCCGCACTGTTTTTACTTTCACACCGATAACGATTGGCCTACATTCTTTTATGCACATAAAATTGTTTTCATCGTTTTAACAAATATTTTCTTTCCACACCCATCGTGTAATTTTGTAAACACAATTCTTTTTCTTATACAAGGATCATCATTGGGAAACCTCCGACCACGAGATTACATTTCACACGGTTGAAAGGAAAAGTCCATGGGAACTACGAAGATATTCAAAACCAGACCGCAGAGCAAACTCTGAGAGAAGAAATTCAGTTGGTACGAAAGGAGAATGCAGACTTAGCGGCACAGGTCCGAGCATTAATGGCGCAGCTGCAAAGCAACCAGCAGCATCATTCACCTCCGCCAGGTTTCTTACCTCAAGAACTCAAGCTTAATCCAGGGTCCACCTCAACCCAAAGCAGGCACAAGCACCTCCGCCTCAACCAGCGTCGGTCCCTCATGAATCTTACCAGTACGACATGACACCACTTATGGTTCCAGCTCCTCAAGTCAACCTTAATATCCCAACCGCACCGGCCTCTTGTGTGGTCCTGCCAACAGCGAAAAAGCAGCCTGTTGAACAAATAGAGTATATACTAGGTAAGCTCCGAGTGCTAGAAGGAAATCAGGGAACAGTAGACCCCTCTCAATTCTGTATTGTCACAGACATAGACATCCCGAAAGAATTTAAGGTTCCAGATTTTGAGAAATACAAGGGTACAACTGACCCACTCATTCATATACAAATGTATTGCAGCAGGATGGGAGCTTATTTGAAAAACGAAAAGACGATGTTATACTATTTCCAAGAAAGTTTGACTGGTCCAGCCATTAAGTGGTACCTTAGCTTGTACAAGAAAGAAATATGCACATGGAATGACCTTGCCAACGCCTTTCTGAGACAATACAAGCATAATACGGACTTTGCACCGAATAAGTCTTCGTTGAAGAAGCTGTCGATGAACAAAAATGAAGATTTTCGCACGTTCGCTCTTAGATGGAGGAATGAAGCAGCGTAAATAGAACCTCCGATGACCGAAAAGGAATTGGTAGATGCTTTCATAGATTTTGAATGCGTAAACACTCAGTACAAATATTCGTGTGCCAATAATATGGATTTCGCCCATTTAGTGCGCACGGGTGTGAGAATTGAGTCGGCCCTTGAGACAGCCGACAACGACAAGAAGATTGGGAAGAAGAAAGAAGACAATGTACATCACATTGCGACCGCGAGTTCGTCTACTACACAATTCACGCAATCACCCTATAAAATGATTGACAGGGGCAATTATCAAGTACGGGGTAATCAAATACAGTCATCTGTTTACAATTATCAAGCTCCACGACCACAATATCATCAAACTCAGCACCAAGTGCCACAATACGGTGCGCCATGTCAGCAACAACCACCACAATATAACCCCCCTCAATACGGTGTGTCCCAATACCAGCAACAACCACAATACCACGCACAATCATATCAATGGCGACCTCGCCCGGCCAATCGACAATATAATCCGCCGCTCCCAGTACCACAAACAAGAAATCTTCAAGCAATTGGTAAAAGAAGGTATAATGACTCTCGGTACCCGCCACGCCATGGCAACCACCCTTTCCAGTCTGGTATAATGCAAACTTGCACTGCGAATATCACAGTGGTGTAGCAGGACATGATACTGAAGGATGCATGACCTTAAGGAACAAGATTCATGAACTCATCAATGCTGGGAGAATAAAACTCAACCCAGAAGAAGAGAACCCTAACACAAACGCAGATACCTCGAAGACTGATATCGGTGCATCGGGCATAAAAATGATTGCATGTTACGAAGGAGAAAATGATGTAGAAGAAGATAATGAGGTAGATGGCCTTTTCAAACTCGAGATACCCGAGCTAAACAAGACCGAGGAAATCATTATGTCAACTGGACAAGAATGAGCCTTCGTTATGAACATTCCGAAAGTAAGCATGTATACACCAAGTCTTTGTCCAAAATACCATGAGGAACAAACTCTTCCGGCCTAAAGGGTAACCATATCCAATATTATTGGCATAACTCGTACAGGGAGATGCTATACACCACAAGATCTTGCAAGAAGAGAGAAGAGTAAAACAAAAGTCGGGGAAGAACCCGCGGATAAGGAGGACCTCTGTACATAAATGTACATGAAAGAGACTGTCACTAAAGAAGATGTAGAACAATTTATGAAATACATCAAAAACAGTGAATGTGGTGGAACAACTGATTAAAACTCCTGCCAAGATATCATTGCTCTCATTAATCCTGCACTCCGAAACGCACCGTCAAGCTCTTCTGAGGGTTTTGAATGAGTCATATGTTGCACAAGATACATCTATAGAGCAAGTAGAAAGATTGGTAGGCCAGATTCAAGCTCCGAACTATATCACCTTTTCCGACCATGAACTAGGTCCTGACGGTAGAGGCCATAACAAGGCACTCTATATTGCAGTCAGTTACAAAGACTACCATGTATCTAGAGTGCTCATCGACAACGGCTCTTGTTTTAATGTACTGCCCAAATCTACGTTCGACTTCTTCAAGGTTGACCCTGTATATGTGAGAGCAACTGACATTGTGGTACGTTCCTTTAATGGAACGAAAGTTCGGGCTATCGAGAAGGTAGAACTGCCTATCAAGATCGGGCCATATATTTTCAGTATCGTGTTTCATATAATCGACACTAAATCCTATTACGCCATGCTAATGGGAAGACCGTGGATCTATGCAGCTGGCGCAGTACCATCCTCCCTCCACCAGAAACTCAAGTATATAAAGAGTTGTTGTCTTATAGAAATCTGCGCGGAGCAAAAGTATATAATAAAGCAGGCAAACAACCCGCATGGTGTTCAAACTGCAGACAAAGAAGAAAGCGAGGAACTGTTAAGAGGTTTTGAAGTGGTTGCAGTGACTCCAGTTATGGAAGGATCATCCGTGCACCAACCAGTAATATCAAAACAGTTGATAAGCGCTGCTAGAGCTACAATAGCTGTTGTGGGAAAGCATAACCTCAAGCGAAGAATCGATGAAACCCAGCCAATCATACAACCCAAAAAGCATGAGGGAACTTTCGGTCTAGGCTTCAAGCCAAAACCAGCAGATAGAGAAAGAGCCAAGCAAGAAAAAGGGAGCGCAAACGCGCCAAATTGGCTGGGGAACCATATAATGAACCGTCAATGAGCATTCCTCTAAGTTTACAAGCCTTCCGCTCAGCCGGATTCATCAACATGCCTGATATTCACGACTTACATATTTTTACTATTGAAGATGAAGACTATCCCGCCGGAATCTGGAAGATCGCAAAAGGAGAGATTGTAGAGAACTACACAGTCACCCCAATAGTCTTCCCAACGAAGTAATGTTTTGAGTCATGTTATTTAGTTTTGTCTCAGTTGTCAATTCTGAGTTTCTTTTGTATGAGTCAGTCATTAATGATGCTTTGGTGCATTTGTTTTTAGAAAGCTATGAAATGAAATTGTGTTTTGCAAATTTGACGAATCCTTGTAAAAGTTGATGACATTGCTTATGAATGAAATCTTCCCTTTATCATACACCTTGCAATTTCCCGACACTTATGCACGTCCATTTTTTTGTTTTTTTTTCTCTTACTATAGGATATCCTCATCTTGCCAATCTTTTTTGAACAATGACAATTGCTCAGCTGTTAATAGAGAAATAATTGCTGAAACTGAGTTTAACCAAGAGATAGAAATAGAAGAAGGAAAAGAAAAAAAGAATGTCTTGGTACCTCTTGAAGTGCATATTGAAACTATAAACCTTGGTACCGAGGAAGAGCAGCGTTTGATTAAAGTGGCAGCATTACCAAATGAAAAAGAAAGACAGAGATGGGCCAAATTTATGCAGGAATACGAATCCGTATTCGCATGGTCGTACCGGGATAAGCGGGGCTTAGATCCCAAAATTGCCCGGAAGCATATATTACCCAATTAACGCAGAATTGTAGGCCTGTAAAGCAAAAATTAAGAAGGATGAAAACTGAGCTGGCAAGTAAGGTGAAAGGGGAGATTGACAAACAATTAGAGGCAGGATTTATCCAACCTATGACTATACGGAGTGGTTGGTAATATTTGTTGTTGTACGCCAAAAAAGACGGTCGTAAACGAATAATGTGTCGACTATAAGATCTAAATGCTGCTAGCCCGAAAGATGACTTTCCACTTCCACATATCGACGTTCTTGTTGATCAGGCTGCAATGCATGCAGTTTACTCCTTTATGGAAGGTTATTCAGGCTATAACCAAATCTTGATGGATCCAGAAGACAAGAATAAAACGGCATTTACTATACCTTGGGGGACCTTTTGCTATCGAGTTATGCCTTTTGGCTTGAAAAATGCCGGGGCGACGTATCAGAGGGCAATGGTGATCATATTTCACGACATGATTCATAATGAAGTAGAAGTATACGTTGATGACCTGGTCGTGAAGTCGAAAGAAGATGAAGATCATAACAATGTACTCAGGAAAGTCTTCGATAGACTCAAACAGGTGAACCTGAAATTGAATCCTAGTAAATGCATACTCGGCGTCACCTCAGGAAAATTACTTAGATTCATTATAAGCCGGAGAGGTATAGAAATTAACCCTGATAAAATCAAGGCAATTCAGGAAATGTAGCCTCCCAAGAATCAGAAAGAAGTACGTGGATTTTTAGGAAGGCTAAACTATATAGGGCGATTCATATTTCAACTCACCTCCACATGTGAGCCCATTTTCAAACTCTTATGAAAGGGTAAGACTTGCGAGTGGAATGACGAATGCCAAGCAGCATTCGACAAGATTAAAGAGTATCTGAATAGCCCTCCGGTATTAATATCGCCGGTCCCTAACAGACCATTGTTGCTATATGTGATTGTACATGAAGAGTCTATGGGAGCTTTGCTGGCTCAGCATGATGATACAGGAAAGAAAGAACGGGCTATATATTATTTGAGTAAGAAGTTCAACGACTGCGAAATTCAGTACTCCTCGATTGAAAAGACATGTTGCACAGTCGCTTGGGTCGCTCAACGTCTTCGCCACTATTTGCAAAGCCACACAATATGGCTAATTTCAAGGATGGATCTGATCAAGTATATTTTTGAAAGACCATATCTGACCAATCGCATCGCTCGATGGCAGGCCTTGCTCTCACAATACGACATTGTCTACATGACCCATAAGGCAATAAAAGGAAGCGTTATAGCGGATATGCTCGCTGACCAGCCTACAAACGATTATGAGCCTGCCAGTTTGGATTTTCCTGACGAAGACATCTTGGCAACGTCGAAGGAAGAAGAAGATCAGAATTCTAGTGATGAGACTTGGGTCATGAGGTTTGACGGAGCTTTGAACTCGCTAGGCAAAGGGGTTGGCGCCATTCTAATATCTCCAGACGGCAAGCATTACCCAGTGGCTGCTAAGTTGAAATTCAAATGCACTAACAATGTTGCAAAATATGAAGATTGTACCTTAGGTATCAAAATGGCTCTTGACATGAAGGTAAGAAAGCTTATGGTTTATGGAGATTCAAGCCTCATTATACATCAGATGCAAAATGAATGGAATACTAGGGATCCGAAGTTAACACCCTACCATGAATACATCAGCGCCTTGATTAGCAAATTTGATGAAATTCATTTCGACCATGGTCCAAGGGAGCAAAATCAAATGGCTGATGCTCTGGCAACACTGGCGTCCATGATCTCCTTAAACGACGATAATGAAACAGAGTACGTAAAGATACATTGTCATGACAGTCCTGCCTACGATGTTCTTAATGTAGAAGAGGAATCTGACAGGAAACCTTGGTACTATGATATTCTGACGTATGTAAAAAGTCAAAGTTACCCCCCATATGCCACGTATAATGATAAGAAGACTATCCGTAGGCTAGCTACGAGTTATTTCATCAGTGGAGATGTTCTGTATAAGAGATCCTTTGATGGGGTACTCTTGAGATGCTTAAATGACAAAGAGGCTAAGAGAATGATCGAAGAAGTACATGAAGGAAGTTGTGGTCGCACTCTAGCGGTCATAACATGGCAAGAAAGATCTTGAGAATGGGGTATTGCTGGCTTAGAATGGAAACTGACTGTATTGAGTACGTTAGAAAGTGCCACAAATGTCAGGTTTATGCAGACAGAATTCGTCTACCAGCTAGCCATCTTAACACGTTTGCTCCTGTCTGGCCTTTCTCTATGTGGGGCATTGATATGATCGGCCCGATCTCCCCGAAGGTTTCCAATGGTCATCGATTTATCTTGGTCGCTGTTGATTATTTTACAAAGTGGGTGGAAGCTGCTTCATACGCCAGTGTGACTATGAATGTAGTAATAAAATTCCTTAAGAACAATATTATTTGTCGATACGGGCTCCCTGAGCGAATCATCATTGATAATAGGACGAATTTGAACAACAAAATGGTAGACAGATTATGCAGTGAATTCAAGATCAAACATCATAATTCAGTGCCATATTGTCCGCAAATGAATGGTACTGTTGAGGCGGCCAACAAGAACATTAAGAAGATTATTCAGAAAATGACGGTCACATATAGGGACTGGCATGAAATGCTCCCATATGCGTTGTTTGCATATAGAATCACCGCTAGAGTCTCAACTGGGGGCAACCCCACACTCACTCGTCTACAGGACTGAAGCAGTGATACCTATAGAAGTTGAGATTCCTTCCCTACACGTACTGATTGAAACGCAGCAAGATGAAGAGGAATGGATCCGCTCCTGATACGATCCCGAGCCAAGACCAGTCGTTCATCAACCCAGCCGAGGTATCGGAAGTCTCAACCGAGACGACAAGACAAGAGATCGGATCGCATATGTTATCGGGTGTCGGAAAGGGAACGAACGCTTCACAAGTTTCAGTCCCGAGCAGACCAATTACTAGATCCCGAGCTCGACAAGCCGAGGTGACACTTCACGGGCTAATTAAAAGTATCTGGTCCGAGACAAGCGAAGCACCAGTTACCGAGCCATGCATCTTAATAACCATTCGAGTCCTTGAACCCGAAGCGGAAACGTTAACCACCGGATGTTTTCAATCATTGCTACCGATGTCAACCA
Source organism: Xerophyta viscosa (assembly GCA_002076135.1). NCBI lineage: Eukaryota > Viridiplantae > Streptophyta > Magnoliopsida > Pandanales > Velloziaceae > Xerophyta > Xerophyta viscosa. Next base: position 11,599 of record MJHO01000561.1, on the reverse strand, counting down.
TTGTTACCAACATTCAATACAACGATCGATGCCGAGGTAGTCTTTACTGAGACTGATATGATGCCATGAGAAGGTGAAGCGCCAGAGAGGAAACGGATTCCTGAGTACCTTAATTATCTAGAGTCTAGTGTTACTTTATTGCAGAGTTTAATTATCCGTTTAGTTCCAAAGACTTCATTTATTTTACTGCATTTCTCGAGATGACTAGATACAATGTATTTGTAACTTAATTCATTGTAATCTCTGTATAAATAACCCCAATGGGATCAATGAAAGGATCTTTTTTTTGGCAGATCAAATTTGTGAGTTAGAGAAACTCGTTGGTTCTTTTCAGACTTAGGACTTATCGCTGTCCGTGGCGTCCACCACCGAACTTATCAATCGATCTCCCGTAATCGATTGTGGCATCCAAAGGCATATACCAAGGTTCTTACCTCTCTATAGGTAACGGGTCGAGGTGGCTGGCATATTCCAAGGTTCTTGCCTCTTTATAGGCAACGGGTCGCGGAGCCAAACCTACGGGAAAGTTATCCCAGTATTTTATCTTATCTTTATTTTCATTTCTACCTGAATTTACCTACATAGATCTGAGTAGCTTCGGCTAGAATTATCCTTTCCGTACTTTGTTCGTATCTGCTCCCGACATGATCAGTTAAACCTGATTGACGAGAAGAGAATGGCTGCACTTTGTCACGGAAAAATTTATCAAAAAAGGATCTCACGAGCTTTTAATAAGAATGTCAGAGAACGTGGGATCGATAAAGGCGATATGGTGGTCAAGCAAAATAACCCGATGGTTCCAGACATGAGAGGAAAATGGACCCCCAATTATGAGGGTCCCTATGTTGTCAAGCAGATTTTCTCAGGAGGGGCTCTAGTATTAGCTGAAATGGACAATCCCAATTAACGAATTATCGTTAATTCAGATGCTATGAAAAAGTGTTACGCATAGATTGTAACATCGCCTGCATTGAAATGCCATTACCGATCATGTCTTTCAGATAGATTTGATCTTGTACCTCAAGGGTAGAAAGACGACAAAAACAAAATGAAAAAGGATAAAAGATTACGCCCACTAGATCCAAATGTTCTAGGCAAAACTTGTTAGGGCATATTCCTTCACTATGGTTAAACACATATTTCAGCAAGACATTGAAACATTAGTAAGTTGAGCCAATTGTCATTATTCTGACGCGCATATTGAGACTCCACTATTAAGCCACATCAAAAACTCTCTTTGAACCCTACTATTCCTATAAACAAGCCAATAATACCTGTAGCTCCACAAAATTAAAAGCCGATCTTCATTTATCCGAACCATGGCAATTTTTCATTCGAAAAGCAATGTTGTTAATTTTACATGTAATTTTGTCAACATGGAATAACAAGTATTTTCCATAAATCAAGAGAAACAAAGGCACCAAAGAGCAACATTTGGCTCGATCTTATTCAAGAGATAATTTTGATGATGACCGCGACAATGACAAGTAAACATGACTTCAACAAGATCCATGTGGAAAATTTCTGCCGTTCAAGCTGGGAAAAATTCTTAGAAGAAAATTTTCAAACTGGGAAGACTTTTTCGCAGAAAATTTTCATAAACTAGGGCAAATAATTTGGAAACTGTGGCAAATTCTTCATAAAATTTCCTTAAATTGTGGTAGATTTTTTTGACGAAATTTCGCTTAACTTAGACAAATTTACCAACGAAATGTATGAAAGTTGCAGCAGAACTTTCTCATGAAGATCAGAATTATTTCGTAAAGATGACTGATATCTCAAGAACCATGCGTGAAGCCTGAAAAGGACCAAGTGGCTAGTTTCCCAACGATGATCCTACCATAAAGCAAGCATAAAAAAACAAGTTGCACGACTTACATATCACACACGAACATTTATTTCAAATTTTACCCTTCGGACAACATCTCAAATCACAATACGAGTATCCCTCACAAGATTTCTACGAAAAGCTCCAACCCTCAAATTTTCTATCCAATCTCATTTTTTCACCCAGGGTAGGGGAAAGTCTACTCAGCTTTTATCTTTTCACCCAGGGTAGGGAAAAGTCTACCCAGCTTTTATCTCTTCACCCAGGATAGGAAAAAGTCTATCCAGTTTTATCTTTTCACCCAGGATAGGGGAAAGTCTATCCAGTTTTATTTTTTTCATCCAGGGTAGGGGAAAGTTGTCGACACCCTATTTTGTCCGGGCTGTTGACTTACATTTAATCGAATCGCACTAATTGGAACCCGCATGGCATAGTTAAATTCGACTTGACTCGATTAGGCCCAATTAGGCTCAATTAAGCTTAAAAGGCGCAATTAAGCCAATTTGGCCCAATTGAGGACCAATTGTGTCCGATCGAATTTAATCAACTCGATTAAAATCCAATTAAGCCCAATTAATTCGATTCGTTTCAATTTAATTAAAGTGAATATTCATACAAGTCCTATACAAAAAGCATTTAATTGTAAAAATCAAAATATTGGATGTAGAGTGAAAGAATAAATGCCCTAAAAGCCAATAATGTTGGATATTTTGGTGAACATATTTTGTAATAAACCCTTTTGATTTACTTGATATATAGTTATTTGTTTATTTATCGCATCGTCATGTTTAATATGTTGTATGAATATATGTGATAAACCCCATGGACTAACGCAACAGAATTAGGATCATGATAAATGATCATGATAATGAGACCTAATGTCTTATAAACCTAAGTCCAGAATGTTCTTAGTATAGGTGCATGAGTAGGGGCTCTAATGTCACCGGAAAGATAATACACAACTTGGCTTGCTCAAACGATGAGAGTAGTGATCTCATTATTACACGTGTAGTCGACACTGAAGCAAGTGTGTAGGTGCTCATTGGATGAATGAGTTCACTGAAACGGACTTACTCGAAGGAATACCAATGGAGTCTGTCAATGGTAATTCTTCAGTTGTGATAGTTTATGGCCTTGATCGCCAGACTTGAGATTATCAAGAATCTTATGTGTACATTGATTTATACTTTAGTGTGTTTCCAAGATAGTCAGCTGTACAAGGGAACCATCTAGGTATTAATAATAGCACAGAAAAAAAAAAAAAATGATAACCAAAGAGAATCTGTCACCTCCTATAAGGAGGAGAACACCTATGTATCTTTGAATGAACTACAGCTCAGAAAATCCTTGGCCGAGGTTACGTGTGAATTAGAAATGTTCTTAATGTCACGACGAGCAAATCTATTAAGACAGATACATATGATTGAGCTATGTTAGGTTTTGACAGATATCCATACTCTAAGTTCTCATTCGGGATGTTAGAAGGAACGAAGAATTATAGGGTATTGGAACTATTCAATAAAGGTTTCAAGTGATGAATATTGATATTCATACCACACGGGTGGTCATGGAACGTTGCTAGACGTTAACCATGATCTGTGAATAAATATAATTAATTGGTTGAATTAACTATTTGTTAATTAGTTTGAATTAACTATTTATTCACTGCCGGAGTGGTACTAAACCTAATGGGTAACACGCAAACGAGATGCGATCGCGAAAAACCAAAAATTTGTGCATGAGGGGCTGCTTTTGCCAATGTCCAAAATGTTGGACCGAAGGTTTTGCAGAATGCTTGAGGGTATTTTTTGAAAAATGGCAAAAGAGTGGATTTATTGTGTAAAATATGAAGCTATATATATGCATGAATAGTTTTCGTCTTAGCCAGCCGAAGAAATGCAACACAGCGCCACGAGAAGAAAACCCTACCGCCGCTAGCACGAGCTCGGGTCTTCTTCTCGTTCGTGCGCCTTCCCTCGTCCACCTTCTTCTCTAACCGGAGACGCCGGCGAACGAGTCGCGGGCAATCGCTTCGGTAGAAGCTTGGAGCTTCTCGGCCGACTGCCCAATTATCTTTTTTCTCCGTCCAACCAACATCACCTAACCTCGTCATCGTCTTCTCAGTCAACCGGTGGAGGAGACGTCGAGTACCGGCGGTGGTGACGACGTCCGAGTCTAGTGTGCAAAAGTTGCACAAAACCAACGACGACGACCTCCGTTCACGGCTGCGCGTGCTTCGGCGAGTTGAGGAGAAAGACATTAGCTGACTGCTGATCAGTAGTTGCGTCGGCATGTCTCGACGGTGAAGATCGAACGGTGCTCGGTGGACTGATGCGGCCGAAGCTGAAGGAAGGAGAAGA
>MJHO01000560.1:94632-109592 GCA_002076135.1 Xerophyta viscosa | reverse complement strand
TAGGGAGAGGTAGAAATCAACCATAAAGGGGCATTTACTTACCTAGGTCAGCAGGGAAACAAGGGGGAGCTCGGCCAAGGCAATAAATGAAAAACCTACCCCGAATCGCGTTAAGTGTCGAATTTATCCACGGGCGTCGCGCAGGTTTCGGTCGACCGAAAAAGGAAATCGGTCGACCGAAAGTCTCGGCCAACCCAAAAATAAAGTAAACTCGACACTTAAGCCGCTCGCGTCGAATCACTCTACGACACGCAACAAAGCACACATTAACTAGGCATCCTAGACATGCATGCATCACCTCAAAACATAACAAACAAAAACACGGACCTCACACAGTTTGTCTACCATGGTTACGTGCGTTAGTTTTGACACCTAGAGTAGTCGTTGGACTTAGGTGTTGGTGGTTGGGTAACCTAGAGTAGTCGTTGGACTTATGTGTTGGTGCTTGAGTGAGAACTAGAGTGAGGATTGATGTTATCCTTGGACTCAGTCGTGTTTAGACCCATTGGCTTTGTTTCAGCTTGAGGTTTGGCAAGTTACTACCGATGTTTTTGTTGACTTCACGTGGATGGCTAGTCAGGTGACTGAGCTCACACAGGAAGTGTTTCTAGAGTGATTAGTGCGAAGTGTTTCTAGAGACTGAGACACTTTGTGACCATGATTTTAGATATTGCATCATTGAGTGTTGAGGATTGCAGAGGTATGTTCTTCGATCAGAATGGCACAGTGAAGCGTGGTGGAATACTCTAAGGACTTCAAGGGTCGTATTCTCTGTCGCCCTATGAACGCAATGGTCGTAGCTGACGCATTCAGCCGGAAGAGCTCGACTTGTCTCGCGGGATTGCAATGGGGAAGTCATGCCTCGTGAGTTTGCACGCTTAGCGTGTGACCAGAGGTATACTTTGCCGCATACCGCACCAAGCCGAAGCTACTTCAGAGGCTGAGAGCGGTATAGCAGAGTGACGTTGACTTGTAGGAAGATACATGACGCCCTAAGTCTATAAAGAGTCTTCCGAGTAGAATTGAATAGTGATGTCAACTACTGGTACCGAGATCACATGCAGAGATCAGACATGAGCAGGGAAAATGTTAGACATCGACATCAGAGATTATCGAGTGATACAGTGCGCAGAGTGTTAGCGACGCTTGCTGAGGTTTTCGAGTGGAAATGGTACTTTCATATTCTTTTGACCTTTTGACGAAGATCGTGGGACCTGTTCCAGATGGTGGTGGTCATTACTGCAGGGATTGGCTGGTTACTTGTCTATGGAGATCGTCAGATTACTTGATGTGTTTGATGTACTGAGATTTTGGTATTGCTCAATGTTTTTCAGATAGTTCCAGAGATGGTTGGGCATAGACTTGATGTTTGCGCAGCGTACGAGACCACGAACAGTATTTTGGGTTTCAGTGGTTGGTGTGACCTTCGAGGTTGTGTTACGGGCCTGCGTGTGGGACTCGAGCGGTAGACTAGTAGTCGATACGACCATTCACCCTAGTTGGGATGCCTACAACAATAGTTCCATAGCGGTAGCGGTGTTAGCATCGAGCGAGGCCAGGATGGTCGGTGATGTCGTGTTACCTTGTCAGGATTAGACGAGGGCTACAGGTGCTATGGGTACGGTATTGTTGAGGAGGCTGACTAGTAGATTAGGGTGGCGTGTCCAGGACTAGGGATAGAGTATTCTTCGCCAGGAGTCACACGCTGATAGGCGCCGTCATATTGTGAGATTCGGAATATGTGATTCAGTGGTGCATTGATGTCTTAGTTCCGAGGGCAGATCGGTATGACAATATTCAGAGGTGTGGATTCGGTTTGAGAATTGCTTATGACAGCTAGATTCAGAGTGCCCGAGCAGACGAGTAATATAGTGATGGGTTAGCTTTACGAGAACAGTTACCGCGTTTATACGGCGTTATGTTTGTTTTGATGTGATCGATGCGCTTAGACGATAAATTTTACGCTACTATGATGCAGATATCGTGTTCTGAGTGCATTGTTTGTTTTCGAGTTTGTTTGGATTGTTTTAATGCATTCCTAAGATGTTTGTTTGATTCAGTGAATTGTTTCTGAGTTTTTGTTTGGAGCAGGTGTTTAGGAGAACACTTGGGCTCGCTTTGGGATAGAAACCTTATATGGAGGTGAGTATGTCCCTTCTTTGGTGGAGCAGTAGCCCTTATGTTTCTATTTTGGAGGATCAAGGAGCCCTTTATTGTATTATGTGGAGGCGTGATGGGACATTATTTCTTTCTTTTGTGGATGTTTGATTGAGGCGTGTAAGCTCCGGTTAGAATTGATAACGCAGTTTTTTGGGACCCTAGAAAATACAGGGGAGACTCTGCCGAAATTTTCGGTGATTTCTGGCGTGAAATCGAGTTTTGAGTGCTCCAGTTGTATTAGGGTACAATACCTACGTTTTGGGTTCATTAGCTATCGGCTTCGTTTTTTTGTGCCCCTAGTTCTTTTTTATTTGGAGGACCAAATCCCTTAAATGGGGAGGGATGTGATGTTCCGGAGATTTAGATTTGTTATTATCGGGTTAATTATGCTTGATCGAGAGTTTAACTTGAATTTTTGGGTGCTCGATTTGCATTTGGATGGTTTTAGACTTGATTTGATTTTGATTTTGGTGTTTTGGGCCAGTTTTAGGTCAATTTGGTCCGAGCCCGGCTGACCGAGCCTGTTTGGCTCGGCCCACCGAGCTCAACCGGCGGAGCCAGGTTACATGGCTCGAGCCCGAGCCCCTCTCGTGTCTCTCTTTCTCGCCCCCTCTATATCTCTCTGGTTCTCGACTACGTCGCGACGGCCGACCGCCGTGCTGCCCGACCTGCCGGCGTCGCCCCCGGCTTGCCATCGCTACCATCGCTTCCTCCCTGTTGTCTCCTCTCTCGATCACGCACGATTTTTCTCGGCCGCGAAACCCTAGCCATGCTCGTCTCCGTCGTTCGGCCGTCGCCACGGCTCGCCGCCACCGTCCGCAGCCTCGCCGTCATCCTCTGGTTCGTTGCCAGTCTTCCTCGCCGCTTCTCTCCCGAGATTGGAGGACGCTTTAGCGTGCCCGGATCTCGTCTCTCTTCAGTTCATCGTTGTTGATCCACAAGGCCCGCCTCGACCTCGTTGTTCACGCGGCCTGTCGACCGGCTGCGAGTTGCCGCCCGCCCCCCGCGGCGACCCTTGAGTCGCCTGCTAAGTCATCTCCGATCTCCTCCATCGCGTGACTGTTGCTGTCGCCGCCGCCGCCGGCCGTCTCCGGCGAACTTTCCGGCGAGCCCGACCGTTCAGCAAGATCGCCTTGAGCACGTGAACATGTTGCCGAGATCGATTTTGGAATAGCTTCGATGTTCGCACGCCGATTGTTTGACCCTAATTGGTTAGGTTAGGGTATAAGGCGAGCGGTTCGCACCTTTGCTTGATAACATTCTTGTATGGTTCGATCATGGGTTGAGATAGTTTGTTATGCGATTTACAAGTTAAAATGATGTATAACATGTTTATGTGAAATGTGTTATAGAATGTGCTTGTGAATCGTGTTGGATGTCTCGATATGATCCATGTTGTGTTCTGAATGTGTTTTAGGCATCTCTCAGTGATGTAGTGGTGGTGGTGCCCATGCCAGTAATCAGTTGTCACACTCTCTCTCAATTGGAACTAGCTTATGCTCTTGGCGATGTTTGCGAATGCTATGTGATGTGTAGATGGCATGTTACAGATATGTATGCCCGCGTGAGTGAGTATCGATGTATGTCCTTTAGATGATATTCATGATGGGAATTGATATAATACAACATGCTTATGTTTGATCTACCTTGCGATATATGTGAGTTATTTACTCTCGATATACATATGGTAGATATTATGATGTGTTTATTTGATAACACTATGATGGATTATTTTACCTTGTTATGTATGTGGGTTGACGCCTTTGCTATACATATGGTAGAAGTATTGTTTTATGGCCCTATGTAGGCTTGCTTGCTATATCTTACTGGGTATGTGGGTGTTAGCTTTTGCAATACTAGAGTTAGTATGTGAGCTAACGACCTTTGCGATACTCGTGATAGACTGATTTGTGGTATGTGAGTTGGTGCTCTAGCGGATACCCGTTTAAAAATCCCGACATGGACTTGAGATAAACCAGCAGGGCGTAGTGGCCCACCACTGGCCAGGTGGTGGGCCACGTTGCGGAGTGCGAGGCTCTCATGGTTGCGCCGTCCGGAGGTGTAGTGCGACTGAGTAGGCTCCTACAGACGCTGTGGGGTCGCCCTTCGCTGGGAGGTTTGGTGGCTTTGAAAGTGCGCGCTATAGGGGCTTAGGACTATGACCTGTATTTGGGGTGTAGATTAGAGTTGGTTCGGTCCTGTGAGTGTGGACGGTTGTTAGTTTGTAACCTCTCTGAGTTTCCCGTTTACCTAAATTGAGTCTGGGTGGATTATTGGATTTTGGTTGGGCGGTGTAAACTAAAGCTGGTGTCGTCCCCGAGGTTGAGGGCGGTTGTTAACCTCCTTAAGTTGTCCCGGTACGAGGTGTGAGTGGACTAACATTTGGCTTAGTGCTCGTATTATCACGCTAACATAATCTCTGGACACCAATGACATAATTGGTAGGGACGTTTTATTTATATTTGTTGTAGTGTGATGTTATTATGTTTGTTGATCGACATGATTGATAATGTGAACGGCATACTTATATTTTTGTTATATATATCTTGCTGTGATATGTATATGTTTGTTTTATTTTGTGGGTTGCCTCGATAGTTTTCTTTAGGGAGCACATCGTGCCGCTGACTAAGTCTGTTTCTAAGACTTTACACTGTTGTTTATCCCTTTCTCCAGACTGTTGCGTTGAGGGGAGGATCCGTCGGAAGCATATAGGCAACGGTGAGATTGGGATTTACATTTTGGCTTAAGGTTATTTTGGGGGGGGGTTTGGCCTAAGCATTAGTAGTTAGCTGTAGCCTGAATATGTATATATAATAGCATTAAACATGTAGTATAAAGGATTTGTATAAATGGAAGTACTAACACACATGTTTCCTTTTGTGAGATTTTTGTGTCAACTTTCATGTTTTGAATTCCTAGATGTATTAAGTTTAATACTTGGAATTGTTTATTTGAAAGTTGAGTATTTGAAGTATTACCACGTTTTATGCGTATTGGTATTTGATTGCATAAACGGTGGTTTTGAAGTCCAAACCTTGTTTTAAAAGTTTTGGCAAGTGTGTGTCATTTAATATGTGGTTAAGATGTGTGGCAACTCTTGCAATGGGCAAATTAGGTGAATTTGACCCTTAGAGTTGTTATGCTTTTCGATTTTGATTCCAATGACTTTATTGATTAAGATGCTTTAAGAGTTTTGATATTTCCGAATCTTTTGGACAAATATGGGTTGAGCCGATTTTTATAAAAAAGTTTTCACATGTATCGTTTTAATTCGTTATTAGATACGGACCTTAGGTTGTCTTGGATTCTTGGGCATCAATGGGGGAGATTGATGCGTTAGAATCTTAAGCAAGCTGAGATGGGTCGTGTGGTGATAACCGTCTTCCCCACGGAATCTCGCCCAAGCCAGAAGTCCGGATCACGGCTCAACGGGTTTTAAAGTTTTTAATTTTCGGTACTTGTCACGTTTACGAGTTTTCTAATCGCACATTTTTAAAAAATTCAAAAGCTTCCGCATTTTGTGTGATTTGGTGTTGTTTCTGTCGCGGCCCCGGGTATGACAACATCCCTCCCCACTTAAAGGATTCGGTCCTCCGAATCAAATAAGTGAGGGAAGCGAGTACGCATATCCGCTTCCGGTTCCTAAGTGGCCTCTCGAATCTCTGATTCCGCCAAAGGTCCTTCACTAACGGGATTGTCTTCTTCCTCAGAACCTTATCCTTCCGATCAAGAATCTGCACAGGCTACTCTGGATAGAAAAGGTCTGACTGAACTGGAAGTGCTGACAATGCTGTAACCACTGAAGTATCGCCCAAACATTTCCGTAACATCGAGACGTGAAAGACATCATGCACGTGACAATGACTCAGGAAGCTCTAATCTGTACGCTGCACTGCCAATCCGCTCTGAATTCCGAAACGGTTCGATGAACCTGGGGCTCAACTTCCCTTTCAAACCAAACCGCTGCACTCCCTTCAATAGCGAGACTTTCAAATATACAAAGTCTCCCACCTCAAACTCAAGCTATCTACGGCACCTATCCGTGTATGACTTTTGGCGGGACTGACAGTCTCTAGACGCTGACGGATCACCTGAATCTTCTAGTTAGCTTCCTCAACCACGTCAGTGCTCACAGTGGCCGGATCAACCACAACGTCCCAGAATAAGGGAGTACGACACCGTTTGCCATACAAGGCCTCGTGTGGTGCCATACCAATACTACTATGATAACTATTGTTGTAGGCAAACTCAACCAGAGATAAGTGATCGTCCCAGCTACCGCCAAAGTCCAGTACGCAGGCCCGTAACATGTCCTCCAAATTCTGGATCGTCCTCTCGGACTGCCCATCAGTCTGTGGGTGATACGCGGTTCTGAACCTCAAAGCTGTACCCATCTGCTGCTGGAAGGCTCTCTAGAAACGTGAAGTAAACCGAGGATCACGGTCAGATACTATACTCAATGGTATGCCATGGAGCCTGAGGATCTCCGCTATAAACGCTCGAGCTAACCTATCAGGTGTATAGGTGCTCCAAATCGGAACAAAATGTGCGGTCTTAGTCAAACGATCCACCACTACCCAAATAGCGTAGAACCCGTGCCTCGTCCGCGGCAAACCCTGAACGAAGTCCATGGTGATGTCCACCCATTTCCAAGTCGGGATCTCCAACGGCTGTAAGTATCCACCATGTCTCAGGTACTCGGCCTTAACCTTCTGACAAACTACACACCGTGCTACAAAATCTCGGACGTCTCTCTTCATACTAGGCCACCAAAACTGCAACTTTAGATTTCTGTACATCGTCGTGACACCGGGATGAACGGACAATTTGCTATTGAGTGCCTCCGATAAAATCTGCTTTTGCAACTCGGCATCTGTCGGTACACACCTCCTATGTCGGTAGCGGATAATGTCATCTGCCCCAATATCGTAATCTACTACACCTTCGGACTCAAGGCGCACTCGTATCTCCTATAATGCAGCGTCGTCCAGCTGTGCCGACCTCAACCTCCGAAGTAACTCCGAATCGACCCTGTATGTAGCATACAGAACACCTGGTGCATGCTCAGTGGCTCGCAAGCCGAGGTGGCTGAACTGCTCCGCTATATCCCACTCCAATATGTACAATCCGTCAAGGCGAGTAGAGCTCTTCCGGCTAAGAGCGTCAGCTACAACATTTACCTTCCCAGGATGATAGAGTATACGGCACTTGAAGTCCTTCAGGTACTCTATCCATCGTCTCTGTCGCAAATTCAGTTCTTTCTGGAAAAATATATACTGCAAACTCTTGTGATCGGTGTAAATCTCGAAATCCTCTCCATAAAGATAGTGCCTCCACAACTTTAAAGCAAAGATAACCGCGATAACTCTGCCACGTTGCATCAGCACACAACCTAAACCAATTAACGAAGCGTCACTGTACACTATGAAACCACCCTGATCATCTGGCAATGCCAACACCGGTGCGGTAGTCAGTCTGCGCTCAACTCTTGGAAACTCTGCTCACACGCGTCGTTCCACTCGAACCTAACCGCTTTCCTTGTTAACTTGGTCAACGGACTCGCCAACCTAGCGAAATTCTCTATGAATCTACGGTAGTAACCAGCCAAACCAAGGAAACCCTGAATCTCAGTCGCATTCTTGGGCCGCTCCCACCTCAGGACAGCATCGACCTTGGCCGGATCGACGGCCACGCCCCGCTGGGATACAACGTGCCCCAAGAAATGGACCTGAGATAACCAGAAATCGCATTTGCTAAACTTAGCAAAAAGTTGCCTCTCGCGAAGGACCTGCAGTACCAGCCTCAAATGCTCGACATGCTCCTCCTCACCGCGAGACTACACTAGGATGTCATCAATAAACACCATGACGAAACGGTCCAGAAACTGCTGAAAGATACGGTTCATCATATCCATAAAAGCTGCAGGTGCATTAGTTAGTCCAAACGACATGACTAGAAACTCAAAATGACCATACCGAGCTTGAAATGCCGTCTTCGGTATGTCCTCAGATCTAACCCTCAACTGATAGTAACCGGATCTCAAGTCAATCTCCGAGAACACGATTGCCCCACGCAACTGATCAAACAAATGATCTATACGCGGCAGCGGATACTTATTCTTAACCGTTAACTGATTCAATTGTTGGTAGTCTACACACATACACAAACTACCATCTTTCTTCTTCACGAGCAGAACCGGTGCACCCCAAGGTGACGAACTCGGCTGAATAAACCCCTTAGCCAACAACTCGCCCAACTGAGTTTTCAACTCTAACAACTCGGCTGGTGCCATCCTATACGGTGCTTTGGAGATGGGTGTCACTCCAGGCACTAACTCAATACTAAACTCGGTCTCTCTCTCGGGTGGCAGATCGGGTAACTCCTCTGGGAAAACATCGGGAAACTCCCTCACTACCGGAATGTTATCCAACTGACCTGCCCCTACTTGCAGGTTCATAATGTAAGCTAAGTACCCCGAGCAACCACTATTCAAAAGTCTACTGACTTTTAATGCGTTAATAATCGGAACATTCTTCCCCACTCTATCGCCACAAAAGTGAAATTTCAGATATCGGAAAATTCTAAATGTAATCACTCCGGCTCGACAATATATCTTGGCAAAATTTTCGCTAACCAATCCATTCCCAAGATAACATCAAAATCATATATACCAAGCACGATCAAATTACCGTGCAAGACGTGATCCCCCACACGAATCTCACACCCACGGTAATAAGTATCGGCCAACAATAGATCACCCGCGGGGGTAGCAATCTCAAACATGCAACCAAGCACACGGCATTTGGAAGGCAATCTACTAGCAAACAACGCAGATACAAAAGAGTGTGTAGCGCCAGAATCAAACAGTGTAAAAGCTGAAATGCTGCAAACTTGTAATGTACCTGTGATGGCCGTAGAGCTCCCACCAGCCTCGTCACTAGTCATCGCATGCACGCGACCAGGCACTCTCGGAGGCTGACCTCCCCGCCCCTGAGGCGCAACATGTCGGGGTGCAGGTTGACCCTGTGGTGGCTGCGGTCCATCCAGTCTAGTCTGCCTCAGCTTCGGGCACTGACGACTAATATGCTCCTTCTCATTACAATTATAGCATACAATGTCCGGCCTCTGCTTCCATCGGTCTCCCTCCCAACTAAAAGTGGTTCGGGTGTCAGTCGAGAAGTCTTGCTTCCTCTTCTTTGATCCCTGCTTCGCCTTTCCCTTCTTCTCCACTTTGGACTTTTCGGTTCGGTACTTCTTCCAATTGGCCTCAATATTTTGTGCCTTAACTAAGGTCTGGTGCACGGTTGGGAACTCATCCCCTGCCATCTTGCCTATAATCTCGACCTTGAGCCCATTACGGAATTTCTTAGCTATCCTTGCCTCGTCGGCCAATAGATACGGAACATGTCGGGATACGGATATGAACCTCGCATGATACTCCCAAACTTACATATCCCCTGTCACAGCCGCTCAAACTCTTCTTCTTTATGTCTCCGGACTGACTCTGATATGTACTAGCAGTTGAACAGAATCAGGAAGCCGACCCAACTGCCAAACTGACCGAACTGTCCCTTCACGCTCCTCCACCATCTCTCGGCAGCTCCAATAAATGTATAAGTGGCTAACGCAACTCGAAACTCATCCGGGCACATCAAAGTTTCAAAACTCTTCTCCATGTCCAGAATCCAATCGTCGGCCTTATCGGTATCGGCCCCACCCTCGAACTTCGGCGATTTTATTTTCTGGAATAGGGATAGGTGGTCTAAGTACTCCTTCCTCCGCCGATCTTCCGCCGGAAAGGTCGCTACCTCCACTAAAATTGGACCCTGAGTTTGCTCTTCAACCTGGGGAGGTTCGGCCGGCGGAGCACCACGCTCCTCCAGAGCAGCCGCAACGGCCTCCCGGATCAGGAGAACCAAATCCGCGTGGCCCGGTGGGGATCCGGCACCTCCGGATCGGCGCCAAGAGCTTGTCGTCTACGTGGTGGCATCCTGCAACAACAACGACCCGAGATTAACGATTTACACTAATCGACCTAACATTCGTTAACACACCCCATTTATTAACAAGTTTTAGTTTCTAGGAAGCATTAAGCTACACAAGATCTGATACCAACAACTGACACGACCTGCGCCTCTGGGGCGCGGCCGCGACGGGGAAAGGGGACATCGGGGACGATCCGCCGGGAGCCCGAAAATAGGCAGCGGAAACAGATGGAGCTCCGACGGACCCAAGCATAAAATTTTATGGCTTTATAACGAGTTTGGAAACGCTTACGAATCAATTTAGAACTTTTGAAGAAGCCTGAGCCGAGTCTTGGACTTTCGAGCCCAGGTGCCGTTCATGGAGGAGGTGAACTTCACCGCGAGGTCCGGCAAAGCTTACTATAGATTCTAATGCATCAATCTCCTCCATTGATACAAGAAAATCATAGCAACCTAGAGTCCGAAACATCAAAACATTTTTACGAAAAACTTGCGACACAAATTTGTAAATTCCAACTCAACCTTTATTTTAACAAACATTTGGAAAGTGCCAAAACCTTACATATGTCCACGAAACCCAAATAAACACCCAAAACTTAAATCAAAACTCGTTTAATCGAATTTGAAATTCTTATTCCAGAGGCTATTATCGGTCGATCGATAGTTCTTACGAACCAGCGGTAAAGCAAATTTAAATTATCGGTCGACCGCATAACATATCGGTCGACCAAAAATATCAGAAACTGCAGAAATAGATTTGCATTGGCTCACTTCTCGCGGTCTCGAATTTTGTATTCCCGCTGGACTGTGAGAGACCACCGTGCGCCCTCGTATATCTACTTTAGATACATGCGCACGTGCTCTCACTTGTCCAAAATACTTACGAGACAACGAGTCGTGGCCCAAATTCATTTTAACCGAAAATACGGAAAAACTAAGAACTCAAAGGGTCATTTCACCAAATTCATTCAAACATCAAACTTCTGGGTTGAAAATGTTTATCACCTCATAGATATACATGCTAGTAGCAAAAGAAGCAAGTATGGAAATCAAATACACTTTGGTAGGAAATTCGCATTTTTATATAAAACCATTGTTTACACACATATAAACTTTTAAAGCCTAAACTTGAACATTTCTCGAGTTTACCCTTTAAAAGCATTCCAAAATACAAAAGTACACTAGTGTAGGGTAATGCTTCCATTTACATCATAACATTTACTATAGACATGTGGGGCTAACATAAAAATACTAGGTGAATACTACGTCTTAGCCTATCCCAAAAGTATACATTCTAACTATACCCAAAGGTCCTCACTAGCTATCCGCCTACGCGAGCTCTTTTCCCTTCGCGCACAGATCTAAAAAAGAAGGCAACAAGTGCAGTGAGTCAAAAGACTCAGCGAGCGGCACATTGGCGTCCACCTCAGGAGCACCAATGCGACACCACAACACAACATCAAAAGCAAATTACACACATAAGATGCAAGTCATCAAATCACATAAGCATTCAAAGTTCTTGCAATCATGGCAAGGGACCACCCAACTAACCAATTATGCATAGCTTTATTAGTTAAGTCAGCGTGTCTGACTAACCCCAAATCAAGGTCAGTCCTCTCATATTTTCGTTCTGGTAGAGCGGACCCACACTAGAGACTGTCTCCCGAGATCGAGGGAATCTATCACCCATCCTCACAACCTGAGATAGTCCTCTCAATGCGAGCTTTATCCGCCAAGCTAGCAAGGTCCTGGTACGCGGCGCCGGGCATTCCGCGCGACTACAGAACCCTACGGTGATGGCGACCCCACAGCGCAAAATAGGGGCTACTCGGACTCTTTACGCGTTATGCAACCGAGCCTCGCACTCGCAGCTGCCGCCCGGGCTAATGAGTGACTTCAAACCGCGTTCACCGACCTCCCTAGTGGCATCATTCATTAATTGTGCTTATATTCTAATTGGTCCAATCGTTTTCCATCCCCAAGCGCTAGCCCTCCGGGTGTCATTTCAACCGTTCTAGGCTACGTAACTCGAGGTTCAACGACGCAATTTCGAAACATCACATGGCCCCATAGGCAAGCACACCAAGTCATACGAGTGTCACCAAGGTATTTTACCCCACTCGATTTTTCACAACTCAAAGCATACAAGGCATCCGCTTTGGATTAAGCCTAGGTCACACATCGAATGTCTCTAGAATCCTTTACTCTACATTCGGGCATAATCTTATTGTCACACTACATTTAGCATGAACATTAACATCACATAGTAGAAAACACAATGTTCTTAACATTGGCTACATCATACATACTTATTCATGAAGTATCAATCACATGGTTAGCATACCATCAACATTTGAGCATCATATAACATATAAAACATGTTCCATAATCAACAAATCATCCAACTAGGGTTTATAACCCGGCAAAGCATGATTAGCATGAACATGTCATACTAAACACATAGTTTACACCATAAACATACTAGCATACCATGCATAAACCCCATGGACTAAGACAACAGAATTAGGATCATGATAGTTGATCATGATAATGAGACCTAATGTCTTATAAACCTAAGTCCAGAATGTTCGTAGTCATAGGTGCATTGAGTAGGGGCTCAATGTCACCGGAAAGACTAATACAAAGCTTGCTTACTCATATGATGAGAGTAGTGATCTCATTACTACGCGTGTAGACGACACTGAAGCAAGTGTGTAGGTGCTCATTGGATGAATGAGTTCACTGAACTGACTTACTCCAAGAATACCAAAGGAGTCTGTCAATGGTAATTCTTCAGTGTGATAGTTATGCCTTGATCCTCAGACTTGAGATTATCATAGTATCTTATTGGTATAGGATTTATACTTTAGTGTGTTTCTAAGTACAGCTCAGTTGTACAAGAAAACAATTTAGGTATAAATAATAGCACATGAAGATAGATGATAACCAATAGAGAATCTGTCACCTCCTATAAAGGAGGAGAACATCCTATGTGTCTTTGAATAGAACTAGCTCAGAAAATCCTTGGTCGAGGTACGACGTGAATTAAGAAATGTTCTTAATGTCACAGACGAGCAAATCTATTAAGACAGATACAATGATTGAGCTATATTAGAGTTTGACAGATATCCATACTCTAAGCTCATTCGGGATGTTAGAAAGGAAGAAAATGATTATAGGGCATGGAAACTATTTACGTAAAAGTTTCAAGTGATGAATATTGATATTCATACCACACGGTTGGTCATGGCACGTTGCTAGACATTAACCATGATCTGTGAATAAATATAATTAATTGGTTGAATTAATTATTTGTTAATTAGTTGAATTAACTATTTATTCACTGCCAGCGTGGTACTGAACCTAATGGGTCACATGCAAATGAGATGCGATCGCAAAAAACCGAAAATTTGATCTTGAGGGGCTACTTTTGCCAATGTCCAAAGTGTTGGACCGAACGTTTTGCAAAATGCTTGAGGGCATTTTTTTGCAAAATATCAAAGATGTGGATTTTTTGTGTAATGCAGAAATCCTTATATAAGCATGCATAGTTCTTCGTTGCTGTTAATTCGGAGAAGAGAGGAAGAAGTTCGGCGCCGCGATCGACGAGAAGAACCCTACCGCCGCTAGCAAGGCGTTCAGCTCTTCTCCGCGCCTGAACTTCTCTCTTCCACCACCGCCTCTTCCGATGGGCGATGCCAACGAGGGGGACTACAGCAAGCTTAAGATCCAAGACGGACGGAGAAGCTCACAACCGACTGCTCAAGCATCTCGCCGAACCACCGACGCTCCATCACATCAGCCAGCCGATGGCCACGTTAAAATCCGGCGGCATCGATGGCGCTTTGCTATTAGGTGCAATCGTTGCACTTCACCAAGCGCTAAAACATCCATCTCCAGCTACGGCTTTTGTTCCGGCGTGCTGAGTAGGAGACGACGACGACGGTGAAGGCCCGCCGACCAGAGGCTATGCCGGTTGTGAGGTCCCTATGTTTGATTAGTTAGAATCGAGTTTATTTTGGATTTTGAGCTTGATCGAGGTTTAATTGATTGTTTGGGGACTTGGTTTTTATTTGGATTGACTTGTATTTGATATGAAATTAATTTGGATTGATTTGGTTGTGTTTTTGGCCAATTTGGGCCTGATTTGAATTGGACCCGGCCGACCGAGCCACGTGGCTCGGCTGGACCGAGCCCAACTGACCGGACGAGCCACAAGGGCTCGCCCAGTCGCTGCACCCGACCTCTCTGTCTCTCTCGCGGCGTCTCTCTCTCTCACTCGCGATCTCTCTCGCGTCCGCTCTCGTTCGCCGCTCGCGCGCCGCGCCGGCGTGCTCGTCGCCGATGCTGCTTCCCCTCTCCCTGGCGCAGCATCTCTCTCCCTCGCGCTCGCATCTTCGACTCCGGCCGCCAAACCATAACCTGCGCCGCCGTTGATTTTGATGTCGCCGCCGCTCGCCGTCGACCACCGTTGCCTCCCAGCATCGCCTGAGCCGCCGCCGAACCTTGTTACCGCCGATTGAGCCGCCGATCGTCCGAATCTCTGCCTCTTCGTCTCGGCCCTGTTCCATCCGACCGCCGCCGCTGTCGGCTCCGCCTCTCCCGGCCGTCACCGACGTCTCCGTTGCCTCCTTCGACGCCTAGCACCGACGGTCGCTGCCGACTTCGCCGCCGCCACCACTGTAGCTGCCGTCCGGCCGCCTCCGGCGAAGTCTCCGGCGAACTCGACCGCTCCGCCGCATCGTCTCGACATCGTGGATTCGTTCGTGGGTTCATTTCCAGAAATGCTTCGATGTTTGCACGCCGATCGGTAAA
>MJHO01000560.1:77787-91749 GCA_002076135.1 Xerophyta viscosa | reverse complement strand
AAATGTAAACTTATTTATCTTCCGCTGTATGATATACTAAATTTGTAAATTTATTATACTAAATGAGAATTGGAAGTACTAGCTCATAACGTCTCGTGTTTCAGTTTACTCTTTCAAAAAAAATATATATATATATATATATATCCACCTTGTTTTCCGTGACCCCCGGGGTACGGGGCGTCACATTTTGTATACCAAGCTGTTAGGTGGGTAATTGTATAAAAGTGTAGAATGGAAGTACTAACACACATGTATATGTTTGAGCATGTTTAGAATCATGTATAGGGTGTTATACATGTTTCGGTTCTTGGTTTTAAGGGCAAATGTAGATTTTGAACCCTTATGTAACTACTTTTCCGTATTTTGGTATAAATACATATCTTGGCTTAAAATAGGATTTTGGGATTTAAAATCCGGTTTAAAAACTTTCAGCATGTGTATTTATGTATGATGCATGTGTGCGCATGATTGTTTTACATTTTGGTTGAAAAATATGGATTTCAGGGGTATGACTAAATGTATTTCTGAAATATATTTTTACAGTTTACTGACATTTCGATCGATCCGAAATGTTTGTCCGGTCGAACCGATAAATGTCCCATAAGGCTTAAAAAAACCTGTGTTCTGGTTTTTCGATCGACCGGAACCCTAAATCGGTCGACCGAAAATATGCTCAGGAATGAGTTTTTTTGAAAAATCGATTTAGAATGATAATTATTTTGAATTTTTAAACTTTTGGGAGGATTGTTGGGACATATCTAAAGGTATGTGACAAATCCAAAGTTTTAGAAAAATATAATTTTCGTATTTTATATCGAAAATGGTTTTCGTACCGACAAAGAGTTGAGAACCTTAGGTTGTTTTTTATGCTTATGTATCAATGAGGGAGATTGATGCATTTGGATCACTAACAAACTATGAAAGGTTCACGTGGAGAGAACCGCCTCCCTCGCGGATGCTCGACACGTGCCTGATAGTTCTACGCTCGGGCTCGGAGTCTTTTTTTTTAAGGAGTTTGAAAGGTGATTAAGAAATGGATTTGGAAACCATGCACGGTGTATTTAAAAGCTTCCGCATGCGTGTGTGTGGTTTTACGTGGATACGCGGGGCGGTCCCGGGACACGGGCCGTCACATTTCTTGTCCCGAGATCCATCGAGATACACCTCAGCTGAACCTCGTACCTCGGCCTCTCGGATCTCGGGATCCTCCTGGATCACTCCTACCCCAACTCTAACTCATCTATGGATGGCAATTTGATCGGTTGATCATCATCAAGCATGGAGGGCTCAAACAACTTGAGCTTCTCCTCATTAACCACAGAGTGCATACTTATGTATGGTGGCAAATCCAGCTGAAAGGCATTGTCACCATGCTTCTTGAGTATCTTGAGTGGTCTATAGAGTAAGGACTTAAGCTTGCATCCTTCCCCCAGGAACCTCTCCTTGCCGAGGTGTAGCCACACTCTATCCCTGGCTTAGAATGTACATGGAACTCGAGCTCAGTCATGCCATGCCTTGTACTTTTCTTGCATCCTCTTGAGCCGCGCCTCCACCTTCCCATGCACCTTTTAGATATGCTTCAAGAACCGGCACGCCTTGCTTGACTCGCTAGCCTCTTTGGATGTGCTAGTCTCGGGTAGGTTAGAGAAGGCTAGAACAAAACGGACCCTAAGTGTGTATCCCAGGCATACCTCGAACGGAGCCTGCGCCGTAGATCCATGCACAGCACGGTTGGACGCAAACTCGATATAGGGTAGACTCACATTCCATGTCTTTGGATGCTTGGCATTGTAACGCTGTAACAAACGCACCAAGGTGCGGTTAATCACCTCGGTCTAGACATCCGTTTGCGGATGAAACGCCATGCTCCGGTTGAGCTTGGTGTCCATCAAATTCGAAAATGTCTTCCAGAACTTTTCTAGGAACCGGCTATCCCTATACGAGATAATGGACGAGGGCAAGCCGAAGTGACGCCACACGTGATCAAAGAATAACTTGGCCATCTCCTTACCCTTGACCATCTTCTTACATGGCACCAAGCAAATTCTTGACGGCCTTCCTCCGAATGGGGAAAAAAGGTTTGGAGTCGCTACCTAATTTTTATGAAAAAATTAGGAAATCGGGATAAGGCACGTTAGAGATTCTTTAGGTTCGTCGTCGGTTACGTGTGGGGAAACATGACACCCCCACAGCGCCTCTCCGAAGAGAGTACTATTGACTAAGTGATTTAAATTTATTTAAAATAAGATTTCTATCCTTATTCTATTTTAAAGCTAACAATATTACTAAAGTGCAAGAATCGGTTAACCGCCTCATCCTGACTTTAATGATAATGTCATAACCTAAGTTTCGAAATCCTATGTCGCATAATTATTTTTATTCCTTGGTGTGTGAAAAATATTATTTTTATTAAGTGGGGCTCAACGCGTTTCTTTTTCCTCTTCATTGCCCATTTTTAGATATTTAAATATATAAAGTTCGGATAAACCACCTCCCTTTAATCTCAGAGCTTAGTTAACCACCTTACTATGTATTTGTCTTTTTGAAAAAGTTTTAATTACGGCGTAAAGATCAGTTAAACCGCCTCACTCTAGCCTTGATTTTGAAAGCTCTATTAAAATATTTAGAATTTAGAAAATATTTAATTGAGGTGTAAAGATCGGTTAAACCGCCTCACTCTAACCTCAACATTAACCGTTTATTCTAGAAAATATTTTGAATTTAGAAAATATTTAGTTGAGGTGTAAATATCGGTTAAACCGCCTCACTTTAACCTCAACTTATCAAACTTTAAAAATCTTTTATTCTTAAAAATATTTAAAATAGCTTAATCTTTTATTCTTGGGCTTAAAACTCGATAAAATTTGATAAAACTTAAATTTAAACGCAAATCTAGTTGTTTGGGACCTAAATGACTCAGTTTGTAGCAGCTTGACTCGGTCAAAATTGAAAGTGGCTCGATAAAAATGTGATTTAGCTCGGTTTTAGTCAATTGGGCTCAGTCTGAATGAATTTGGCTCGGTCGGATTTAAGAATGGCTCGGTCGGATGCAAACGGGCTCGGTCGGTTTAAAATCGACTCGGTCGGGCGCACGAGCGCGCCCGACCGGGGTGTGACCCGCGAGCGAGTTTAAACTCGCTTGGGCCGCGAACGCGCGGCCCATTCGATTCATTTGCTCGCACTGGGCCGCGGCCCAACGCGAGTCATCTTCTTCACAGACAGTGAGCTCGCTGCTACCGCCGGCGATTCCGCCGGCGGCGTTGGAAACCATACCATATATGTATTCCTATGTTTTCGACGTCTACGAATCCAATGGTGAAGTCCGTTTTCTATTTCGTTGCTTGTCTAATGAGTTATCGGAGGGTGCAAGTTTCGGTAATAATTTAGTTTTTCTTTTTCGGCGGTATGGCTAGCCGTCGGTGAAGCCGCGACGGCGCAACGTGATTAGGATCGTGTAGAGACTATAAAAAAACTAGTTTTTGAGGAGTTACCTGACGTTGTAAGAATTCGGCTGAAATTGGATTGGACTCCGGCGAGCGGTCGGCAAGCTTCGCGGACCCTCTCCGATCACCCTAAAATTGTCTCTATCGGTCGAAGAATGTTTCCGCGTGGTCCCATGTGCTTGGAAAGGCCTCTATTTCCCTCCCGAGCTCTTCGTGGAAGTGGATCTTTTTTTTCGGATTTCCTTCGCCGGCCTCCTCCCGATCGCTCCTCCCTAAATAGCCGCCATGCCGCATGCGAGACGCTGATGACGCGGTGAGGTCCTACGACCGCTTCTTCCGCGCGGCGATCGCGGGCGCGGCAACGGCAGCGACGACCTCTTCGTTTGCATTTTTTGATGTTACGCAATAAATACTCTTATTTGCTTAATTGCAAAA
The DNA here is from genome assembly GCA_002076135.1 of Xerophyta viscosa. Lineage (NCBI taxonomy): Eukaryota > Viridiplantae > Streptophyta > Magnoliopsida > Pandanales > Velloziaceae > Xerophyta > Xerophyta viscosa. Next base: position 87,871 of record MJHO01000560.1, on the reverse strand, counting down.
ATGGACCCTTTTATTTTGCAAAAATATGGGCCTGAAGTTTATGATTTGGCAAATATAGCCCTTCTGGTATAAAATTTTGGTTTTTAAAAAAATTTCTCGTTCGTGCACGGCCTCGTTAGAATTATAAACAATTATATTCGTCCACATAGTCTCAAATTAAGCTAAAATAAATTTAATCATGTAAATAAAGATTTTAAGCTTAATCGAGTTTATCGAATAAAATCGGGACGATCCCGGACAAAATGGGGTGTCTACAGTTGCCCCTCTTTGTTCGATCCTTCAGAGAAGGATTGGACAAAGATAAGGAGATACCACATTTTGTCTGGAGAGAGCGAGAGAATTTAAGTATAGTCACCTTATTTCCAGAATTATAGTAAAAAATGAGATCAGTCGTCTCACAGTGCAACACAATCGGCTTATGATAAAATTGAAATGAGATCAGTTGTCTCTCAGTAAAGCACAATCGGCTAAAAGTAAGATTTGAGATGAGATCAGTCGTCTCATAATGTAGCTCAGTCGACTTAAGGTAAAATTAAAATGAGATCAGTCATCTCGATGTAAAAGCACAGTCGGCTAAAAGATAGATCTAAAAGTGAGATTAGTCGTCTCGATTAAAAGCATAATCGGCTAAAAGGTAGATTTAAAAATGAGATCAGTCGTCTCGTGATGGAACACAATCTATTCAAGGTAAAAACTTGAAATTGAGGTAGGTCGTCTCGTGATAGATCACAGTTGGTTCAAAACTCAAGGTAAATTTTGAAAAATGAAACAGTCGTCTCGTGATAGAGCACAGTTGGCTTAAGGTAAAATTTGAAAAATGAGACAGTCTTCTCGTGATAGAGAACGATCGGCTCAAGAAAAAAAAATTTTAAGAATAAGACAGTCGTCTTGTGATAGAGCACGATCGGCTCAAGAAAAAATTTGAAGAATGAGACAGTTGTCTCGTGATAGAGCACAGTCGGCTAAAGGAAAAATTTGAAAAATGAGACAGTGTCTCATGATGGAGTACAGTCGACTCGAGGTAAAATTTGAAGAATGAGACAGTCGTCTCGTGATAGAGCACGGTCGGCTCGAGGAAAAATTTGAAGAATGAGATAGTCGTCTTCTTTTGGGGATAGGAAAGGGGGGGGGTGCCCCCCCCAACCAGTCGGCCACGGAAAAATTGAAAAATGAGACAGTGCTTCATGATGGAGCACAGCTGACTCGAGGTAAAATTTGAAGAATGAGACAGTTGTCTCGTGATAGAGCACGGTCGGCTCAAGGAAAAATTTGAAGAATGAGACAATCGTCTCGTGATAGAGCACAGTCGGCTCAAAGAAAAATTTGAAAAATGAGACAGTGTCTTATGATGGAGTATAGTCGACTCGAGGTGAAATTTGAAGAATGAGACAGTCGTCTCGTGATAGAGCACGGTCGGCTCAAGGAAAAATTTGAAAAATGAGACAGTCGTCTCGCGAAAAGATTTGAATGAGAACTACATCTCAAAAAGATTTCATGACGAGAACTGCGTCTCGTTGTAAAAAGATTTTATGAGGACTACGCCTCAAAATGAGTTTATGAGAACTACGTCTCGAAAAGATTTTTTGGCAAGAACTACATTTCGTAAAAATTTTTTAGAGAACTACGTCTCAAAAGAGTTTTGATGTCAAATTTGTGATTTTTTATGTTATTTTAATGATTTGTTGATCAAAGTGAGAAAAATTTATTTACTAGAAGTTGATGTTTGTTGTTAAAAATTTTATGCAAAAAAGGTTTTGTAAAAAGAAATTTTATGCTGTGGGTGTTTGGTCATCCCAACTATTCGAAAAGTCATTACCCCGGCATCCCTTCTTTCTTCTATTTTGTCTTTGCTTTGCTTTTCTTTTTTTTCTTTTTTTTTTTGCAGACAGTTATTTTTCAAAGTCGTCCCATCTTGTAAACTTGTCAGTTGTTGATGTTGGAGATCAGCTTCTTCACAAATTTTTCTGAAAAGATTTGCCCCAGTGATGATTCGTCAGAGTCTTGATTAAAATTTGTTTCATTTGGTCAGAGAGTGTGTTTGTGTCTTTTTTTTTTTTTTTTTTTTTTTTTTAACGGATCTGCGTCTTTTAAACTGCCCCACTTTATAAATCTGTCAGCTGTCAATGTATATTCTGTTCTAAGTTTTTTTTTTTTTTTTTTTGTCTTCCATGCCTGCTTTGCTTTGATCAGTCTCAAAATTTTCATACCAAAATTTTGCCCCAGTTTTGACGTATGGATGAACTTTCTTAAATTTGCCCAAAATTGAGTTAGACTACTAGTTTATTTCCTTTCAAGCAAGTCATGTTAAACATCTGTTTAGTTCACAACTAGTCATAATATGTTTCTTTTATTCTCTTCTCAGTATATATTTGTCTTTTACTTGATCCTCTAAGTTGAAAGAATGCAACTTCGGAGTGAATTGCCCATTTCAAGGTGGAAGCGAGTGTTTGTGTGATGAATTTTGCAGAATATAATTTCCAAAATGCATGTTCTTGAATTTTCACTTGCCAAATGCTTAGGCCAGCCTTTTCAGGTTTTCGACCTAGCGAGTTTTTTTCCTTTTTTTCTATTTTATCTTTTGACGCGAATACCAACATTGGTGATGAAGGAATCCGGTTACTCGATAAATTATAGCATTGTAGTTTTTTGCACACTCATACCTTAAGAAGTCATCGTTTGACGTAAAAGTAAACATGGGTCGAATGCATACTTCTAGTTACTAGATAACCGAAGGTAGCGGAGTGAATATTTGCACACATTTTTTTAATATTCCTTATTTTGTATTTTATCCTTTGATGTGAATTCTAACATTGGTGATGAAAGAATCCAGTTACTCAATAAAATACAGCTTTAAGGTGCTTTGCATACGCATGCCTTAAGTTATCGTTTGACGTAAAAGTAAACATGTGTTACATGAATACTTCTAGTTACTAGATAATTCTAGGCAGTGGAGTAAATGTTTGCGCATGTTCTTTTTCTCTCTTTTTTTAAACAAGTTGTTGATAGTCAAGTATGCATTGTTCGTTAAATTCTACAAAATTTAGTGAAATTGTAGAAGTTTATGAAATAAAGCAATTTTATGATTAAATAAAATCCATTCCGAGTTGCACTTCCAATAAGAATAATTCATTAAAAAGATAAAATGTAATAAAAGGAGAATTCAAGTACATATAGTGACTAGTAACAGAGCAAACATAGTCCTAACATGACTTGATTGAAAAGAAAGAGAACGAAACAGTCAGTCATCCTGGAACAAAGTCGTGTCGATGTGGTCGATTCTCCCGTCAGGAGTACTGGTAGAAGCTATATTGTTTGCAGTAGCCGTCGGTGTTGTGTCCACGGGATTAAGTTTTATCTTTCCAGCGTCAATCAGTTTGTATATTTTGTTTCGCAGAATATAGCAGTTATTTGTGAAGTGACCTTGGGCGCCACTATGAAATTCACAATAAGAATTTACATCGTACCACTTAGGAAACGGAGGTGTGAATTGTCGAGCCGGTATAGGCGACAACATGCCTTCCTTGACCAAATGTCGATATACTTCCAATTGGGAGACGGGCAAAGGTTCCCGAGGAGGTTGATACTGACGAGCTCTCGGGATTTGTTGTTGGACCGGAGCTTGTGGCTGCTGAGCTGGGATCTGTTGATGTTGAATTTGATATGTTTGATTGACTTGCTGAGGTTGGTAGGTATGTTGCTGAAGATGCTGATAGGACGATTCGTTGTATGATGGAGCCTAATATTTGTTTATAGTGTTTTGTTGCTGGAACTCGATATAGTGACTGTTTGAAATTGCCTATCCCGCTGATATTGTTTACTTCTTTCTCTTTCTTCTCGGTCTTTGCTTGTTCTTCGGCTGATTTGAAGACACTTATCATGTGCCAGCCTTCACAATTCTAGACCAACAGTATCAGTTGAGTGAGGTAGAGGTGATGGCACCATACAGTTCTTAATTTTATCATCCAAGACAGCCTCAAAGTCATAAAATTCGCTCAATTAGGTCTTTTTCAGTCATTGGAGGGTTTATCTGAGGCGCAAGATTTCTCCATCTCTTGAGCGAAGTACGGAACTTTTCATCTTTTTTTGGAGTCAAGAAGCTTCATGAGGATTTGTCAGGTGCTAAATCCTTTTTGTGTTGATATGGTTAAGAAAGCATTTGCTAGACCTTCCACTTATGCATCTTTCTTTTTAACTGAATTCAGATACCACAATTGTTGGACCTTTAAGGCTCTCCTGAAAAATAAGTAAATCAGCATCTTCTCGTTCTTAAGATTATTGCCCATCTTGTTTACAGTACATCGAGATGTTGCACTTGGGGTCGCTTAGTTTCCATCATATTTTTTCGAAGTCAGAACTTTGAAATCTTTCGTATCTCAAGATCAGTTATTAATGCAAAATTGTGCACGATCTACTGTCCCTCTGATGCATTCCAAAATTCAGACGATTTAGAATAGTTTCTAACTTGTCTTCAATTTGTTGAATTTCATATGGGATGGAGTTATGTTTCTCTTCTATGCTGACAGTGAGTGGTATGACCGGAGGATTCGGAGGCAGTACGCCTTGAGTTTCTAGTTGAATTGCTGGAATGTGTTGGGGCTGTTATGGTAAGCCATAAGGATCATACAGATTTTGTTGTGCAGATTGTTGCTCTTGGGGTTGTACAGACGATTTTGTAAGGTTACTATTTTGTACAACAAGTTGCGCCATCATTGTAGTCAAACATTCCAGCTGTTTACCCATGTCATTAAGTTGTCTGCGGAGGTTCTCTTTTTCTTTCATCAACTGCTCGCTCATTTCATTGTCTGCCATTGATGTAGAAGTGTAGCTTCGGGACGGAAGTAGATAAGGACTTCTTTTTACGATAGTCGTCTTGACCGTTCTTGTGTAAAGAAAATGTGTGTCAGTGATATGCAGAAATTTAATTTTCGAAAGATTGTTTGTTGTGAGAATTCTTCGAAAAGTTTTTTTTTGTTTTGTGAAAATAAAAGAATTTTTTTTGCTTTTTTTATTAAATGATTAGGGAAAAACAACAGAAAAGAAAAAAAAATAATTTTGTGTGTTATTTTATTTTGATGAAAAGAAAAAAAATTTGTTTTTTTTTTAATGAAAAGAAAAAAAGATTATCTTCGAAAAGATTTTTTGTTATAAGTAATATTTTTTTGAAAAGAAAAGAAAAAGAAGAGATTTTCTTTGAAAAGAAATTTAAAAAATAAAAAATTTAAAGATTTTTTTTTTTGACAAGCTTTTTTTTGTTTTTCTGTTTTTTTATTTTATTTGAAAAGATATATAATTTTTGGAAAACCCTTTTTGAAAACAAAATGTTTTTTTTTTTGAAAAGAGATTTTTTTTTTGGAAAAAGGAATTCAAATTTTTTGGGATATCATAACTGTCGTTACATGAGGATATGCAACTATTGGTGTCTTACATGAATGGTTTCTAATAGCCCGTCATTACTGGGATTCTGCAGGTTACCAGCATACATACTATGTCAGTCCTGTTACTACCCAGATAACATATAAGCTAGGCTGAGGGCTGGGTTTTACGACTACCCGTATGCATTGCACACGAGCTTCGATATTATCCCAGATCTTAAGGCCGGGTCGAAGCCTGAGGTTATGTGTATGCAGTGATGTGTATGCAAATTGATTGCTAAAACAAATATATACACAAATATATGTGCCAAAATAAATAAATGATCAAGACAAAAATAAATATGTAACAATGATATTTTATGTTCAATGATAATCCCAAACTTAAAATTTAAGCCATTTAATTGTAATGAGCCTGAGGGGTCCCCAGTGGAGTCGCCATCTGTTGACGGCCTTCCTCCGAATGGGGAAAAAGGTTTGGAGTCGCCACCTAATTTTTATGAAAAATTAGGAAACCGGGATAAGGCACGTTAGAGATTCTTTAGATTCGTCGTCGGTTACGTGTGGGGAAGACAGAACACCCCCACAGCGTCTTTCCGAAGAGAGTACTCTTGACTAAGTGATTTAAATTTATTTAAAATATGATTTCTATCCTTCTTCTATTTTAAAGCTAACAATATCACTAAAGTGCAAGAATCGGTTAACCGCCTCATCCTGACTTTAGTAAATACTATCACAATCGAAGTGTTGAAAGCTTTTGTCGCGTCCCTATGTTAATTCCTTGGTGTGTGAAAAGTATTATTTTTATTAAGTTGGGCTCAGCGCATTTCTTTTTCCTCTTCATCACCCGTTTTTAGATATTTAAAGATATAAAGTTCGGATAAACCACCTCCCTTTAATCTCAGAGCTTAGTTAACCACCTTACTCTGTATTTGTCTTTTTGAAAAAGTTTTAGTTACGGCATAAAGATCGGTTAAACAGCCTCACTCTAGCCTTGATTTTGAAAGCTCTTTTAAAATATTTAGAATTTAGAAAATAATTAATTGAGGTGTAAAGATCGGTTAAACCGCCTCACTCTAGTCTCAACATTAACCTTTATTCTTGAAAATATTTTGAATTTAGAAAATATTTAGTTGAGGTGTAAATATCGGTTAAACCGCCTTACTTTAACCTCAACTTATCAAACTTTAAAAATCTTTTATTCTTAAAAATATTTAAAATAACTTAATCTTTTATTCTTGGGCTTAAAACTCGATAAAATTTGATAAAAATTAAATTTAAACGCAAAATTAGTTGTTTGGGACCTAAATGACTCTGTTTGTAGCAACTTGACTCGGCCAAAATTGAAAGTGGCTCGATCAAAATGTGACTTGGCTCGGTTTTAGTCAATTGGGCTCAGTCTGAATGAATTTGGCTCGGTCGGATGCAAACGGGCTCGGTCGGTTTAAAATCGACTCGGTCGGGCGCGCGAGTGCGCCCGACCTGGGTGTGACCCGCGAGCGAGTTTAAACTCGCTTGGGCAGCGAACGCGCAGCCCATTCGATTCATTTGCTCGCGCTGGGCCGAGGCCCAGCGCGAGTCATCTTCTTCACAGACAGCAAGCTCGCTGCTGCCGCCGGTGATTCCGCCGGCGGCGGTGGAAACCATACCATATATGTATTCCTATGTTTTCGACGTCTACGAATCCAATGGTGAAGTCCGTTTTCTATTTCGTTGCTTGTATAATGAGTTATTGGAGGGTGCAAGTTTCGGTAATAATTTAGTTTTACTTTTCCGGCGGTATGGCTAGCCGTTGGTGAAGCCGCGACGGCGCGACGTGATTAGGACCGTGTGGAGACTATTAAAAAACTAGTTTTTGAGGAGTTACCTGACGTTGTAAAATTCGGACCATATAGGATGCTTCTGGCGAGCGGTCGGCAAGCTTCGCAGACCCTCTCCGATCACCCTAAAATCGTCTCTATCGGTTGAAGAATGTTTCCACGTGGTCCCATGTGCTTGGAAAGGCCTCGATTTCCCTCCCGAGCTCTTCGTGGAAGTGGATCTTTTTTTTTCGGATTTCCTTCGCCGGCCTCCTCCCGATCGCTCCCCCCTAAATAGCCGCCATGCCGCATGCGAGGCGCTGACGACGCGGTGAGGTCCCACGACCGCTTCTTCCGCGCGGCGATCGCGGGCGCGGCAACGGCAGCGACGACCTCTTCGTTTGCGTTTTTCGATATTACGCAATAAATACTCTTATTTGCTTAATTGCAAAAACGGATCCTTTTATTTTTGCAAAAATATGGGCATGAAGTTTATGATTTAGCAAATATAGCCCTTCTGGTATAAAATTTTGGTTTTTACGAAAATTTCTCGTGCGTGCACGGCCTCGTTAGAATTATAAACAATTATATTTGTCCACATAGTCTCAAATTAAGCTAAAATAAATTTAATCATGTAAATCAAGATTTTAAGCTTAATCGAGTTTATCGAATAAAATCGGGACGAACCCGGACAAAATGGGGTGTCTACACAAATCATCTTGCTAAACCTGTCCATGAAAGAGTAGATGCCCCAAAAAGTCAATTATATTTGATATATTAGCGAACACACTTTATTATAAACATGTTTTGTTTTGTTTTGTTTTTTCTTTTTTTTGGTTTCATTATGGTTATTTGTATTTATCGCATCGTATATTTTGTGTGTGTTTATGAATGCATGTGATAAACCCCATGGACAAGGGCAACGTATTTAGGATCATGATCAGTGTTGTTAAAGGCGCGCCTTGCCGTGCGCCTAGGCGCACCACATGAATCTGCGCCCGCCAAGAACAAGGCAAGGCGCCCGTTCACTAGGCGCAGCCTTATCGGGCCTAGGCGCGCCTTGCTACGCCTAGTGAACAAGCCCCATTTATAAACGTTTCGAGTCCAATTAAGCCATCAGAACTTACCGTTGAACCCATAGAAGAGCTCACTACAGTGGGCCAAATAGGAAAATAAATCCTAAGTTTTCTCACAAGCAACATGCCTGCTAGATTGGAAGAGGGCGGCAAAGGCTGAAGAAGAACCAACCGCAGGTCTGCATCTAGAAGAATCAACCGGCTCAATGATCAAGGTTTTCTTATGAATCTCATCATCTTCATCTCCTCCTCAAGTATCAAGCTCCTCTTTTCGTTTTCGAATTTTTCTGCTTCTTTCCTTTTTTTTCATGTTATCTCCAGAGCTCGGGCGCAATACAATCTTCTGATTTTAAATTTGGTTTTTGATTTTTCTGCTTCTTTTTACTTTCTTTTTGCTTTCTCTTGATTGTGCTTTAAATCCTAATTATTTTTCCGATAATTTGATCATTTTTTTTTGGAGGTAAAAAGAGCCAGACAAGCTTGCTGTTCATGTGACTATGAGTAAACATGTTCATGTGAACATGTTCCTCATAGTCAAGAGGCTCCAAAGGAGCTAGTTTTTTCATAATGAACATGTTCATCATGTGAACATCTCCAAACGAGCTAGCTATTCATCACTTTTTCCAACTTTGAGTCAACATGTTCATGTGATGTGACTATGTGCTTTTTCAACATGGCTTGTCCAGAATCCATCAATAAGCTAACTTCTAAAATTTAGAGGTAATTAGCAAGTTGTACGTATAGTAAGAGCTAAGAGTCTTAAGAATGATGTAAGAAATTTATCTGTGTATTTTGCTGTGTGTAAGATCTTTGCTAATAGGCTTGTTCTGATCTTCTCTATGACAACTTTGGTTTAAATTTATATTTTTTATGGCGATATTTATATCTAAGAAAATAGCGCGCCTTACGTTAATAAGGCCCGCGTCGCGCCTCGCGCCTAGGCTCCGGGACCACCATTGCCCCTTGGTGCGCCTTGCGGCTTTGACAACATTGATCATGATAGTAGATCATGATAATGAGACCTAATATCTTATAAACCTAAGTCCAAAATATTTTTAGTCATAGGTGCATTGAGTAAGGGCTCAATGGCACCTCAAAGGCTAATATACAACTTTTTGTCTCATATGATGAGAGTGGTGATCTCATTATTATAAGTGTGGTAGACACTGAAGTAAGTTGTAGGTGCTCATTGGATGAATGAGTTCACTGAATTGACTCACTAAAATAACACCAATGGAATTAGTCAATGGTGATTATTTGCTGTGATAGTTGTGCCTTGATCATTTGAATTGAGGTTGCCATAGTATCTTATGTGTAGAACATTTATTGATCCAGGAGGATCTTGGGTCAAAGGTGGACGTAGTGGACATGATTTAGGTGCATGGCATCGGCATGGCAAAGGCGCGACAAAGGCGTGACATAGGCGCGGCATGGACGAGGCGCTGGTGCATCACAGCACGGCCTATGCGTAGGCGCGCGGAAGGCCAGCGGGCGCGGGTTGCGAGCGGAAGGCCAGCGGGCGCCCGGTAGGCACACAGAAGGCCAACGGCACATGGTAATGCCAAGGGATGTCCAGCAAAAGCACGGGAGATCTAAGGGGCCACATGTTACATGACCATTTGTCTTCCCACTACTTGTATTCATTGCTATTCATTAATGCCCTTTGACCAGTTTACGGCAATGGGGTGCTTGGGTGTGTCCAAGCCTATATTTAGACTACTTAGCTGGGTGTGTGATGCTGATGGGTTTATCCTCACCAGGATTGGGATGACGAACGCTGCGTTGATCTCTGATTAGGTCGGGATACGAGGAGTAGTCCGTGTTAGATGATGCTGAGGAA
>MJHO01000560.1:42658-76527 GCA_002076135.1 Xerophyta viscosa | reverse complement strand
GCGCATCTGATGTCGTATTGACCCGATAACCCAACAGACGTTTATGGGATCGCCTCCACTGAGGGTCATGTAGCCCTTATGTGCACTTGCGGACGATTCTTGATCCTTGGTACTGCGCAAGATACCCAAGCTCATGGGTGCGAGTACCTAAATAGATTTGAAACATGAGATGACTAACTGGTTTGGTAGTTTAGTCCATGCTGACTTAAGAAAGATAACTTAACCTGACGGATTTTGGGTAAATGATTACTTATGTTATGCATGATGTGTTGATATTTATCTTATAAGTCAAGCATGCTCTTCGTTTGTTGTTGATGTACCGCTTGTTATTATGTTGTAGCTGATAGCTTATGGTTGATAAGCATGCTACTTGATATGTTGGTTATGTTTATAGCTTATAGTTATTAAGCTTATGATACGCCGAGTTCGGCTATGCTGGTGCATATTGATGTTTATGTGGTTTTGGCAAGTATGATTGACTGTATGTATCGATAAGCTGTTTGGCATGCAAGGTATGCTTCGGAGTGCAAAATGATATTGCATGTGGGCATATGTATCGCATGCGGTTTTTATCTTATGCATACAAGTTTGTATTGCATGTGTGCTTGCCTTTATATTGCTTATTAGTGTGTGACTGGAGCTCTGGCAGTTGACTTGTGGTGCTGCTAGGGTGGGTCACTCATTGAGTATATATTTTTATATACTCATGTCACTACATTCTTCTTTCATGTTGTTGCGAGGATCCCTAACGTATCGAAATGTGAGCTTTGGAGGGATTTTATTGTCTTCGGGGTTAAAAATGTAAATTGTAATATGTAATATTATCCGCTGCTTAATTAATTAAATTGTAGTAATTGTTTAATATTGTGAACTGGAAGTGCTAGCTCATAACACCTGTCTCATTTTCCTTTCCTTCCTCTCCAAAAGAAAATATAATTTCCACTAAATTCCTGACCTCCGGTTACGGGGCGTCACAGCGGGCACAGGCGCTGGGAGTGCTGCGGGCGCGGGCACGGGGACTTGCTGCGGGCGCGGGCGCGGGGAGTTGCTGCGGGCGCGGGCGCGGGGAGTGCTGCGGGCAGGGCTATATGGGCATCTATTGGAGTGGCGTCAAGGCCTATTATACCGAGGTGATAGGTTGTATGTACCTCGGGGTGCAGACCGGGTAAGGTGGATCCGGGAGGCGCACACGTCCAGGGTGGCTGAACATTTCGGCATGGAGAAGACGTTGAAGAATTTGGAAGAGGTATTCCTCTACTGGCCACCGCATGTGCGTGGATGTGAAAGGTTTGTTAGGTTCACCTATGTTGTACGTCAAGCCGGCGAATAGAAAGACGGGAACTTCTATATCCACTACCGTACCAAGCCGACCTTGGGAGAGCGTGTCTATGGACTTCGTGGGAGGCTTGCGGAGCACAAGGCGTGGTCATGACTATATTTTGTTGCTTGTGGACAGGTTTTACAAGATGATTCTGCCTAGTGCAATGCAAGAAGATAGTCACAGGCGAGGAGGCGGCCAAAGTTATTTTTTATATCAATGTGTGGCTCACTTCGCCTCCCTCATCCTCATTTCGGTAATGGGACAGTCGGCTACTCCCCTGGGGAAGTTCTGGAAGACACTATGGAGCTTGATGGACAAACAAGCTCAACCGAAGCACGGCGTTTCATCCGCAAACGGACGGCCAGACTGAGGTGGTGAACCGCACCTTGGTGCATTTGTTGCGGGGTTACAATGCCAAGCTTCCGAAGACATGGGACGAGAGTTTGCCTTACATAGAGTTTGCGTTCAACCGAGCAGTACATGGCTCTACTGCGCAAGCTCCATTTGAGGTATGCCTTGGGTACACACCTCAAGGTCCTTTTGATCTAGCGTTTGCTAGCCAACCCGAGCCCAACACATCTAAAGAGACGAGCGAGTCAAGCAAGGCGCGCATGTTTCTGGAGCATATCCGCAAGGTGCACGGGGAGGTGGAGGCGCGGCTCAAGAGGACGCAAGAGAAGTACAAGGCACAACATGACCGAGGTGTGGCTGCACATTAGTAAGGAGAGGTTCAAGGGAGAAGGGCGTAAGCTTAAGTCTATACGCTATGGCCCTTTTCGGATACTCAAGAAGCATGGCGACAGTGCATTCCAATTGGATTTGCCACCATTCATGAGTATGTATTCTGTGGTGAACGCGGAGAAGTTTAAGTTGTTCAAGCTTTCTATGCTAGATGATGATCAACCTTTGAATGTTGCCATCAATGGATGAGTTGGAATTGGAGCGGGAAGAACCCCTTGCCGAGGATGGCATTGTGGAAAGCAAGATCATCACTACAAGGAGTGGAGAGCAGCAAAGATACCGAGTAGACCGGCGAGGGGCTTTGCCTTCTAAGGCCAAGTGGTATATTTTGGACTAGGGCCGGAAGGCTTTTCCTCAACTGAAGTTTTAGGTGACTCATTGCGGAGCAATGATACGTACGGTGGGGAGGCTTGATCTAGGAGGATCTTGGGTTGAGGTGCGTACAACATGACTTGGGTGCGTGACATGCCTTAGCCGAGAATGAGTGCGGGGACCGGACTGATGCAGGCGCGCGGACGGGCGCGCACGAGGCTAAGAGGCACGGACGCGCGGGTAGCGCGTGTAGGCGAGGACTTCAGCGGACGCACGGGCGCGCGGGGGAGAATCGCAGCGGACACGGGTGCGCGGGCGCAAGGCACGGGCGGACATGGGCGCAGGAAGCCAGGCAGGCGTGCACGGTCAGGTATGCGCGCAGGGAGTCGAAGGGGCGCCAGCAGTTGCAAGTGGCTGCACTTTCTTGTCATGTTTATGTTCTCCATTTATGTATGTTTATTGCTCATGTAAGTGAGGTATTGAATTCCTTTGACAGGGTAGGCAAAGGGGCTTGGGGGATGTCCAAGCACAACATATCTAGGGAGGCCACGGGTTGTGTGGCAACCTAGAAGATTGTAAGTGGTTTTGTGGATAGTGTTAGCAAGAGAGCTAGGCACGGTGTTGGACTTAGCAACTCTTCTTTTTTCACGTAAAACAATCGGGTATTAGAACTTATTCTTCCTTAGATCCTAATTACGTCCAAGGCACTCACGGCCACATCCTAGGACCGTGGAGGGCATACGGATCAATGTTCGCCAAAATAGCTAATATTATTGGCTTTTAGGGCATTTATCCTTTCAAGGACCAGATGGACGAGGACAATAAGGCGCTTTACATTGCTGTGACATACAAAGACTATCATGTATCCAGGGTTCTCATTGATAATGGTTCTTGCTTCAACATGTTGCCTAAACGCACGTTTGATTATTTCAACGTTGAGCCAGTATATGTGAAGGCAACCAACACTGTACGTGCTTTCAATGGGATGAAGGTACGCGCCATAGGAGAAGTGGAGCTTCCTATCAAAATTGGACCTTATATCTTCCATATTGATTTCTATATCATAGATACTAAATCCTACTATGCAATATTATTAAGAAGACCTTGGATTCATGCAGCTGGGGCAGTGCCATCTTCCCTGCATTAGAAGATCAAATACATAAAGAATTGTTGTCTAGTTGAGGTATGTGCTGAACAAGAATACATAATCAAGCAGATGAACGGCCGACCAGGAATCCAAACTGCAGAAGTAAGGGAGGAGGAAGGAGATGAACTTCTAAGGGGTTTTGAAATAGTTGCTGTAACTCTGGTCACTGAAGGATCGATCATACGCCGGCCGGCAACATCAAGTGAAGTTATGAATGCTGCTAGAGCCACTATAGCAGCTGTTGGGAGGAACAACATCAAAAGAAGAATAGATGAAAGCCAACCATTCATACAGCCAAGAAAGCATGACGGGACATTTGGTTAGGATATAAGCCAACGCCAGCAGATATTGAACAAGCCAAGGCAGAAAGAAAGGAGCGCAAGAGGGCAAGACTAGCAGGGAAACCTTACAATGAGCCACCAATGAACATTCCTCCGACAATGGAAGCTTTTCAATCGGCTGGATTCATTAACCTGCCCAACATAGAGGATCTTCACATATCAGTCTTTGAAGAAGAAGATGGTCCAAAGAACATCAAGAAGATTGTTGGAAGAGAAGATGTAGGAAACTACATTGTCACCCCGGTGGTTTTTCCAACAAAGTAATGTTTTGAGTCTTGTTTCAATAAAATAAGTTATCAGTTTCAAAAGTTTCTTTTATTTAAGAGTCAGTTAAAGTTGTCTTTTGGTCTTTTAATGTCTGAAGATTCTATCTTTTGGGAAAAAATATTGAATATTTTGTAAGGTTGTTAACGTTTGCTTATGAATGAAATTTTCCTTTTCCACATACTTTGCAGTTCTCCTTATGCATACGCTTTTGTTTGTTATAAGATATCTTCGTCTAGTCAATCTTGTTTACCTAATGACAATGACTCTGGTGATAATAAAAAAATAATTGCTGAAACTGAGTTTAATGAAAAGATAGAAAAAGAAGAAAAGGAAAATGCTTCAATATCTCTCGGGTGCAGGTTGAAACCGTAAACCTGAGTACAGAAGAAGAACAAAGACTTATCTCGGTAGCAGCTTTCCCAAATGAAGAGCAAAGGTAGAGATGGATAAAGCTCCTAAAAGAATATGAGTCTGTGTTTGTTTGGTCATATCAAGACATGCCAGGGTTAGATCCAGAAATTGCAAAGCACATTTTACCTATCAAACCAGGTTATAAACCCATCAAACAGAAACTGAGAAGAATGAAAGCTGAGTTAGCAAGCAAGGTAAAGAAAGAGATTGACAAATTACTAGAAGCAGGGTTTATTTAGCCAGTAGATTATACAGAATGGCTGGCAAATATTGTCGTGGTACCCAAAAAAGATGGCGAATACGAATTTGTGTTGATTATAGGGATTTGAATGCTCCAAGCCCGAAAGATGAATTTTCGCTTCCGTACATTGACGTTCTGGTGGATCAAGCCGCTATGCATGCAGTCTATTATTTTATGGATGGATATTCAGATTCTTATGGATCTAGAAGACAAAGACAAGACAACATTTACTACACCTTGGGGAACATTTTGTTACATGGTTATGCCATTTGGATTAAAAAATACAGGGGCAACATATCAAAGGGCGATGATCATTATATTCTATGACATGATTCACAATGAAGTAGAAGTATATGTCGATGATCTGGTTGTAAAGTCTAAGAAAGATGAGGATCATATCCAGGTACTCAGAAAAGTTTTTGACAGGCTTAAACAGGTGAATTTGAAGTTAAATCCAAGCAAATGCATACTAGGAGTCATTTCAGGAAAGCTTCTTGGTTTTGTTGTAAGCCAAAGAGGTATTGAAATAGATCCTGATAAGCGAATGGAATGAAGAATGTCAAGCGGCTTTCAATAAGATTAAAGAATATTTGAAGAATCCTCCGGTATTGATGCCACCAGTCCCCAACGGGCCATCGTTATTATATATACTGTACAAGAGGAATTTATGGGCGCTTTGTTAGCACAACATGTACAGGAAGGAAAGAAAGGGCTATATTTTATTTAAGCAAGAAGTTCAATGATTGCGAATCTAGATATTCATCTATTGAGAAAACATGTTGTGCAGTCTCTTGGGTTGCACAACGACTTCGCCATTATTTACAAAGTCATACTACTTGGTTGATATAAAAAATAGATCCGATCAAGTACATTTTTTAAAAACCTTATCTATCAAGTCGCATCGCTAGGTGGAAGGCCTTGTTGTCTCAATATGACAAATGTGACGCAAAAGGTGGTGACAAGGTTCCTCAAAAATAATATCATTTGTCGATATGGTCTTCCAGAACGGATCATCACTGACAATGGAACAAATTTGAACAATATTATGATGAACAGCTTGTGTAGGGAATTCAAAATCAAGCATCACAATTCTGTGCCTTATCGACCACAGATGAATGGAGCCGTAGAAGCAGCTAACAAGAATATCAAGAGAATTATTCAGAAGATGACGGTCACGTATAAGGATTGGCATAAAATGCTCCCATATGCATTGTTTGCTTACAGGATTACTGTTAGAGGTAAAACAACTGGGATAACTTCGTATTCACTTGTTTATGGGGGCAGAGGCAGTGATACCCATAGAAATTCAAATTTCCTCTTTACGCGTATTAATTGAAACACAGCAAGATGAAGAGGAATGGATCCATTCCCGGCATGATCAGCTGAATTTGATCGATGAGAAAAGAATGGCTGCCTTGAGCCATGGACAGATTTATCAAAAGAGAATTTTTAGATCTTTCAATAAGAACGTCATAGACAGGA
Source organism: Xerophyta viscosa (assembly GCA_002076135.1). Classification (NCBI taxonomy): domain Eukaryota; kingdom Viridiplantae; phylum Streptophyta; class Magnoliopsida; order Pandanales; family Velloziaceae; genus Xerophyta; species Xerophyta viscosa. The sequence continues at coordinate 70,264 of MJHO01000560.1, read as the reverse complement.
AAATCAAGGAAGGAGATTTAGTAGTCAAGCAGACCAACCCCGTAATATCAAATTCAAGAGGCAAATGGGCTCCCAACTACGAAGGTCCTTATGTTGTCAAACATATTTTCTCAGGAGGAACATTAGTGCTAGCGGAAATGGATAATCCAAATTGCAAAATTACTGTCAATTCAGACATTGTGAAGAAGTACTATGCTTAAATTGTAATAGTTGCAAACTGCTACTTTCATAAGAGATTTAATCTTGCATTTCTCGAAAGTAAGGGCACAATTGTATCGCTTTGGTTAAACTAAAGTTTCAGCAAGAATGGAATTATTAATATCAAGAATTGATTGTCTTTGTTGCAACATGCATCACTGAAAATACTTATAGTCCTCCACAAAAAACCTACGATTCCTAAAAGCTCCACAAAGATAAAGACAGCTTTCAAATACCCAATTTTGTTCATAAGCAATGTTAACCCTTTTGTATATTTGTCAATTTTGCTAAAGATGATTATGAAGAGATTAAACTGCCAAGAGGCAATTTTTTAATTTGATTTTATTCAAAAGATATTTTTAAAGCAAAACAACTAGAAAGGTGATTATTTACAAATAAGGAAGGCATTTTTCAAGACATGAAAGACATGTTATCCAAGAATCGTTTAAAAATAAGGACATTTAAAAGCAAGACAAGGAAGGTAGTTATGCTCAAAGAATACGTCATCGAAGGCCTGCTCATACTGATATCTGAACGTCAGTTTCTTCCACCATGTCCTATATGATTGCTCCCAAACTTGGATCCAATGGCTACCACTAGTGCAAAGACAACATCAAATTGGAAGGCGACAGTTCTTTCAAGATTTTCTCTTTTACAAAGCATGCGAGAATTTGGTTTAACTTACTGCATGTCTTAATTTGCATTTTCTATGCATGATCAGTTACTTTCTTTTCAACAAGATTACTATACATTGGAAGCAAGTTTTTGGCAATATACTTTGAGCAATTTCTCTTCAAATTTTAAAAAGGCCTATTTTCTATAGTACATGAACACTCACTACCTTTTTTTTTCATGAGCATACGATTCTACAGAGAATAATTCGAAAATGAATGTTCTAAGTTTTAACATAATAAGAGGAATAGTTAGCAACTTGAAAGAAAAAGAGAGGAAAAAGAAAGAATAGAAAAGAAAGAATATTTTTCAACAAGCCAGGCAACAAGGAGGTACTAGCAAACAACATTGATGCTCAAATGATGGGTAAAAGTCTTGTGGGTAGCATACAAAAGAGATTGAATACCAGTTACAATTCTTATTCATCTTCAAAAAAAAAAAAAAAGAACAAGTACAAACAATTACTCCGCTGCTTAAAGTTATCTAGTAATTAGAAATATTCATTAACCCCATGTTTACTTTTACGTCAAACGATAACTTAAAGTATGAGTATGCGAAGCACCTTAAGATTGTATATATCGAGTAACTGGATTCCTTCATCACCAATGTCGGAATTCACATCAAAATACTATCTAAGGAATGTTTAAAAAAAGAAGAAAAGAAAGAAGAAAAAAAGAAAAAGAAAAAGGAAGAAGAAGAAGCACCAAAGAATGTACTGTATTTAGTCCCAACTATCAAGAAGCTACCACATAAGACCTTTCCATCATTTGAGCTAAAACGTAACATTGCACAGTTACTTCCACTAGAAAATTTGGAAGACATTGTCAAGACAATCAAGCATGACTGGTTTAGGTGCTCGAATCTTACGAAAGAAATCAGGAATTAAGAAAAAGGAAAGAAGAAAGCAACATAAATTTTATAAAGCTCAGGAAATTGCCCGCTAGGTTGAAAATCCAAAAGGGCGACCTACGCAAAACTGGTTAGAGCTTAAGTTCCAAAACTTTTCTCTTATTATTTTTGAATTATGAACATGAATCTTGAGAATTATATACTTTGCAGAATTTGCAAAACTCCACTTTTCTTATCAAACAATTTTTTTTTGCTCCACTTTTTCAAGAAGTTATACTCAAGAAGGGGCATTTTTATTATTTGAAAAGATTTTGCTTCAAAGAACATACTTCCAATTGTAGAGGTTCAGATTGAGGATTTTCTTCTAACGAAAAGAACTAAACTAACTACAAAGGCGACACATATTTCGACATGTGGTAGACGAAAACAAGGATTTCGCATGAGAAAAGCAAAAAGAGAAAGGATAAGCACAACAGGAAAGAGCAATTTCGAAAGAAGATCCAAATTAGAGACAATTCGACCTGCACAAAAAAATTGGTACAAGTAAGAAAAAATCCAGAGCTCAAATTGGGGTAATTTTTCTGTCGAAATTTGAATCAAACTGGAGCAAAATATTCTGAAGCATAAACTAGGGCAAATTTTCTAGCAAAATTTTTGATCATTTTGAGGCAAAATATAGGAATCGCTGAAGAAATATTTGAACAGGGGCAATCATCAAAGCAACATCGTCCAAGCATGTACTCTTTCTGGAAAAAGATAAAAGGAAAATCACGAAAGGCTTCCTAAAGCAAACAATGACCAAGGAAGGACAAAGGCAATAGAAGAACTCAAACAAGGGTAATTTCTTATTGACAAGTTAAGCTAAGGATTCGATTTTATCCATACATTGAAAAGGAATTGAGAAGTTAACTAAAGCAACCAGCGCAAGGATCAAGGGATATCAAGGTTAACAGACAAATCAAAAGATATCTAAATACTTCATCATCATTTACTCAACCCAAGGGGACAGTTTATTCAGGTCAAGGTTACTCAGCTCAAGGAAGGGTAAAATAAACTTTAATATCATTTGCTGAGTCCAAGCAAAAGATAAGGGAAAATCTATATCTTCACCCCAAGGCAGGGTAAAATCAAGATCATCATCCGCTCACCCCAAGGTAGGGTAAGGTCAACAACATCATCCGCTCATGCCAAGGTGGGGTAAAGTCAAGATCATCATCAGTCTCACCCCAAGGACAGGGGCCAAACTGTCATGTGCTCACCCCAAGGGAGGGCAAAATCAAGATCATCATATGCTCACCCCAAGGTAGGGTAAAGTCAACTTCATTAGCTCCAAGCTCACAATTTTCAAAATGATCCTCGATTCACTTTTATCCAAAGATGCTCTTCTTAAACATGCTCCAAGTCGTGAGATGCTCCTCAGACTTACTTTCCAAGTCACGAGGCATGATCCAAGCGGTTCATGACCTTATCGTTTATCCTAGCATGGTCCAGGGCGGCCACCGCTTTCTCCCAGGAATGATCCAAGCGGTTCATGACCTTATCGCTTATCTTAGCATGGTCCAGGGTGACCGCTACTTTACAATCCTAAGACATGATCCAAGTGGTTCATACTCTTATCTCATACATCAAATCATGGTCCAGGCGGGCCATCACTTCCATAAAAAGCCACTATCTTTTCCACGCTTTTTCGGACAAAATGTGACATCTTTTTATCTTTGTCCAACTCTTCCTTGAAGAATTGCACAAAGAGGGGCAACTATTGACACCTCATTTTGTCCGGCTCGCTAACCACGCACAACGTCGATCCAGATGCATTGCTCGGCTCATTTAATGCTCGACTAAGTCTAATTTGGGTCCAATTAAACTAAATAGGCCCATCAAGTCCAATTAAATTGAATTAGACTTTATCAGATTCGTTAGACCCATTTAGCTCGATTTGATCCAATTAAGATGTAAAGTGTTATTCGTTTCATATTATAAACGCTTTATACTTGAAGATCAGACAAGAAACGTGCAATTTGGGACAAACAGGTCACGTGCAAATAAATCATAATTTTCGGGACAAAAATATATACGTGAGGGTCTAGATTTGCCAAATCATAACTTCGAAAACCAAGCTTTTGCAAATACATAGCGGCTCGTTTTACAAATATTGAAAACACGGGATTTGTTTTGTAATACGAGTTATAATTGGTTTTAACAGTAAATGGAGAAGAGGAATCGACGGCAACCATTGTCGCGAAGCGTCGCCGGCCGCCCCACGTCCGCGAATCGTCGCACTAACGCCCGCCGCTTCATCTCCTCCAACCTACGCCGTTCACGGGGTATAAAACCGGTGGTGGAGAGAGAGGCCGAGGTAGAGAGAGGAGGCCGAGGGGGGTGGAGAAAAAGAACCCGACGAGAGAGAGAAAAACAAACTCGGAAAGAGAAGAAATATTGAAGGAGAAGCTCAGGAGGAGATATCCAGGAGTTCTACGCCACTACAACGCCACTACAAGTTCATCAGGATCGCCGCAGCTCCGCTGCGTCATTGATTGAAAATCAGCCGAGAGAAGGATAAGCTAGTAATCTCAGGTAAGCATCATAACTTGCATTTTAAACGCCATTTTTAGGGTCTCTTCATATAGGAGAATAAGGGACGCCGCCTTGGTTTCGCCGGCGGCGAGCCACGGCGGCAAAAAAATTAAAAAAACTTTTTTATGCTGAAACTTTAAATGAGAATAACTTGAGGTAGAGACATCTAGGCAAGAATTTGACATCACCATCGAACTCAAAAAGCCTGAAAACATAAGGAAGGATATATAGGTTTTAAGTTAGGGTCGCCGGAATGTTGGCGAGCTTGCGGGGCCGGCGAGCTCGGCCGCGGGAGAAATACAGTCGAAACGAAGAAGAAGGCAATTATGCAGTTTAGCCCATATAATTATGTTATTTGCATTTAGGTCCAAATGAGTCGTTTTCAAAAAAAATAGACGGGGGTGTAGCCATCGACTTCGAGCCAGTTTCAAAACGACCAAGGCATTTCGTTTAAGTTTTGCGATTTTGCAGAAAAATCCAGACATTTAATTATTACAATCAGATCCAGATTGCGCATTTTATTTTTTAAGTTTCAAGCTCAGAAACTGACCGATTGCGCATTTTTTTTTTTAAGTTTCAAGCTCAGAAACTGACCAAGTCAGTTTTCCAAACTGATCGAGCCTTTTTTACTCAGATTGAGTCCAATTAACCAAAATCGAGCCATTTTACAATCCGATCGAGCAACTTTCAATTTTAACCAAACAACTTTATGATACAACTACGAGTTATGTATAATTGATACCCTTCCAAAATATACCTTCCCAAAAACTTTCTGAGCTAGCGTCGGGAAGTTAGCACCCTTTTGCCGGTACCTTACCACGATCTAACGGATCTAAAAAAGAAAGAAAACAACGGGGTGAGTCATAATAACTCAGTGAGCGGCGCAAATATCGCTCGCGGCACCTCTCACCAAACACATCCAAACCACAACACAAGTCAATAAATACCAAGTAAAGCATTGCCATAACCAAATACATCATCATGTAAATAACGCATTCCACACCAACCCCCCCCCCCCCCCCCCCCCCCCGTAACAAATTATGCTTTACTTTCTTATGTTAGCGTTTGTTTGACTAATCACCCGATAGTCCTTTTACGTTTGCAATGCAACACATCCTTTAGGTACCGCAGTACCAAGGATCTGGCCTTAACTACGCCCACCGGTCTCTTCTCGAGACAACTAATCGGGACTCCGGCGCTCACATCGTTCCATTTCGATCCCGGTCGATATCCACACGACTAACACTGGAGAGCGAACCTGGGCGATGCAGTCCAACGAAAGAGCCCCACAAAAATATTTTCACTTTATCCATTCTCATTGGCGCTCACGTTGTCGATGTCTCTAANAGGAAAAGCCTTGCGGCCCTCCTCCAAAGTATACCACTTGGCCTTAGATGGCAAAGTCCCTCGCCGACATATTCTGTATCTTTGCTGCTCTCCACTCCTGGTAGTGATGATCTTGCGCTCCACAATGCCATCCTCGGCTAAGGGTTCTTCCCGCCCCAACTCCAACTCATCCATCGATGGCAATGTCATAGGTTGATCATCATCCAGCATAGAAGGCTCAAACAACTTAAAGCTTTCTCGCGTTCACCACGGAATACATACTTCATGAATGGTGGCAAATCCAATTGAAATGCGTTGTCACCATGCTTCTTGAGTATCCGAAAAGGGCCATAGCGTATAGACTTAAGCTTACGCCCTTCTCCCTTGAACCTCTCCTTACCAAGGTGCAGCCACACCTTGTCTCCAATCTGAAATGTGCATGGAACCCGAGCTTGGTCATGCCGTGCCTTTTACTTCTTTTGCGTCCTCTTGAGCCGCGCCTCCACCTCCCTGTGCACCTTGCGGATATGCTCCAGAAACTTGCGCGCCTTGCTTGACTTGCTCGCCTCTTTAGATGTGTTGGGCTCGGGTGGCTAGCAAACGCTTAGATCAAAAGGACCTTACGGCGGTACCCAAGGCATACCTCAAATGGAGCTTGCGTAGTGGAGTCATTTACTGCTCGACTTGAACGCAACATTATGTAGGCAAACTCTCATCCCATGCTTCGGATGCTTGGCATTGTTAATCCGCACAAATGCACCAAGTGCGGTTCACCACCTCAGTCTAGCCGTCCGTTTGCGGATGAAACGCCGTGCTCCGGTTGAGCTTGGATTGTTTCCATCAAGCTCCATAGTGTCTTTCCAGAACTTCCAAGGAACCGACATGTCCCTGTCCGAAACCAATGGATGAGGTAGGCCGAAGTTTGACCCAACACATGATAAAAAATAACTTGGCCGCCTCCTCGCCCGTGACTGTCTTCTTGCATGGCACTAGGCAGATCATCTTGCTAAACCTATCCACAACAACAAAAATATAGTTATGAGCACGCCTTGTGCTCGGCAAGCCTCCCACGAAGTCCATAGACACGCTCTTCCAAGGTCGGCTTGGTACGGGTAGTGGCATATAAAGTCCCGTCTTTCTATTCGCTGGCTTGGACGTCACTACAAGAAAAACGGTCATTGGAGGCCAACCAATTCGGCCTCCAAAGATCTTTTTGGCCTCTAAAATTATTAGAGGCCAAAAAAGTTGGCCTCGAGGTTGGCTTTCTAAAGTTCGCCACTAAAACTTCACGAGGCCAACAAAAGCAGTCGGCTTCAAAAAAAAAATTTCAGCAGCCAACATTACTTGGCTTTTAAAAATATTTATTTTAGATGCCAACCAAAATTGGATCTTAAAAAAACTATCTAAAGCTAATATAGGATTTGGCTTTAGATCGTTTTTTAAAAAGGCCATATGATATTGGCCTCAAAAAATGATTTTTAAAAAGCCAACCATGTTTTGGTCTTAAAACTTTCTGCAACTACAAAAAAATTGGCATCAAAACATTAAAAAGCCAGAAAAATTGGCTTCGAAAAATAATACATTTAAAGCCAATTATTTTGGCCTCTAAAAACTTTCTGAACGCCAATATAATATTGGTTGTTAAATTATTTTAGAAGCCATTTTCTTATTTGCTTTCAAAAGTTTTTTTTTCTTTCTAAAGCCAACTTATTGTCAACCTTTAAAAACTATTAGCAGGAATACTATTTGGCTTTAAAAAAAATTAAAAAGCAATTATTTTTTATTTCTTCTTGTTATATATATATATATTATATATATATATATATATATATATATGTTAGAAAACAAAAACTTATAATACATTAAAAATTCATAATGTATAAGAATTGAATATACATTATCAAATTTACTGAGAATGAAGCTTGTTGTACAAATTACATATACTTATTTGTTGTACATTATAAGGAAAGTAAAATAAGCAGTCACAAAAGATAGTGACTCTATAAAACAGGTTCAGGTACTTCGTCAGTCGTCACCATTATCTATTCCCCTATGTTATATATGTCTGCAATGTTGTGAAGGCCTTGTCGAATTTAACAGGTTAGCAAATATATAGGGATATGTATAATTTTATATTATTTTTCAAGGATATATTTCACTACCAGCATTAAAAAACTTTGCAATGACCAATGCTTTTTTATAAACATATCTAAACTAAATATGCCAACTTCGAAGTAGAGAAAAAGAAAAGTCAACTCGAGCATGAATGAAACTATTTGCATAGAACTTATTTTAAGGTATAATCCTCCAAAACTAAACAAAATTCATTACCAAGTCCAAAATTTCAAATAGGGACGTGTATTTTTTAATAAAATTTCGCCAGAATCTTCTCCTTATTTTTTTTAAGAATCACATCTAATATATAATTCTAACTTCAATCAATTTGTATGGAAGCCTACACGCTCCTTAAAAAACACACCATTATACAAAAATATAAAACATATAACACAAAAGGGCTACAAAGGGTTCTATAAACCCCGCCCACCACTAATACATGGGGAGTCGCACGCTCCACCAACAAGCAGACATTCCCAACACGCTTCTATAACGAATTAAGATATGAACATATCACTTCAATTACAAAAAAATGAAATTCGAACTTATGCACCGAGACTATAAAGCTATTCAATATTAAAACCAAGCTTAACCGAGGATATAATGATCATAATATAAGTAAGACTCAATCAAACCTAAAATCGTAGGACCCCTCCATGCACTTATCAACTATGCGAAACTAAATAAAGTTGTAGAAGTATGTACAGCTTAACATAATATTGAAGTTGCTTGGTAACATCATATTTTTACCATGTGTAGGATCATACAGTTTTATAAAAATATCTGATTAATAATTGCAAGCCATTCACCTGCGGAGGGAAACATACTTAAATTAGCATTCATCAACACCTTAAATGCATTTTAGAATTGCTTTTAGAATTTTTTTTTCCAGTGAATACACCGGACCAGTAAAAAGTTAGGCCATCAATTAACCCGTTCGAACTGCAGTCTATGAGAGGACAAGAGGAAGGCGAGCTCGAGACCGAGAATCGTAGCGAGGAGAGATGGCTCGAGGTCGGCACAATCAACCCGTTAGTGCGGTTACCAAACCCGGCCGCGCGATTGCCGCGGTGTGAGCGGCCGAGTAGTCCCGAAGATAGAGAGGGCACCAACAGAGATCGGATGATTGAGAGAGAGAGAGAGAGAGAGAGAGAGAGAGGAGAGAGAGAGAGATTGAGAGAGAGACCACCAAGCTCCAGAGAGGGTCCAGAAAAATTTTCTTGTCCTTAGCGGGCAATCTCAATTTGAGCCGGGGCTTCTGCCTATTTCAAATTTGAAAAGAGGGAAGGACCATCATTATCCACGTGCTATGATATATCTCTTCTCATATGACAACATTTTCAGCCCAAAAAATTATCTTCACTCTCGTTTTCTCTCTCCTCCAAACAACACAAATTTAAGCTCTAAATGAAATCATAAAAAATAAAAAAAAATTCTAAAATTACGAAAAAAATCATAGTTCACTCGAAAATAAAAGAGCGTTATTATACACATTTGTTTTTGTGAATTTAGAACATCTTTAGGTAATTTTTAAATATTTTCGTTTTCTCAAATAATGAATAAAGCCATCACAAAATATACTCGAAATATATTAAAACTCCACCACAACTCCTAAGTATACTCCAGAACACCCCAACACAACCTAGAACACTCCAGAATATCTCAGATTTTTTTTTCAAATTTACAACATCTTTAGGCAATTTTTAATGTGTTTCGAATAAATTAATTCATAAAAAAATAACAAAAATGCCAAAAATTATAAAAATATCACATTCACTAGGAAACAAAAAGAGTTTATTATAGATTTTTTTTTTTTTTTGTTTGATTTAATTACTCGAAATACATTAAAAATTATCCAAAAATATTCTTAAATTTGCAGAAAAAAATTTAGGGTGTTCTGAGTTGTGCTGGAATGTTCTGGGTGTTTCTTAGAAGTCGTGGTTGAGTTTCAATTGTTATTTCGAGGTATATTCATTATTGAGAAATAAAAAATTTGAAAAATTTATTAAGATGTTCTAACATTGCAAAATAAATATTTATTAATAAACCCTCTTTTGTTTTCAATGAAACTGTAACTTTTCGTTAATTTTTGGCATTTTTTGTTGAGTTTTTATTGATTTAATTTTCTCGAAAACACATTAAAAATTACCTAAATATTTTCTAAAATTGCAAAAAAATTTTTTGGGGTATTCTGGACGTGTTCTGGATTGTGCTGGATTGCTTAGTCCGTAGTGGAATTTTAATGTATTTCAAATATTATTTTGTGTGCTTCCTTCATTATTTGAACAAAAGAAAATATGTTAAAAATTTATCTAAGATGTTCTTAATTTGTAAAAATATTTATATACAATAACTCTCTTTCTATTGCCAGTGAACTATGATTTTTTTAGTAGTTTTTGGATTTTTATTTATTTTTTATAATTTAATTTACTCGAAATACATTAAAAATTACTTTAAAAAAATTATTCTAAATTGTAGAAAAATTTGAGTATTCTGAATTATTTCTGGGTTGTGTTTGGGGTGTTTCTTAGGGTCCATTGTAGAGTTTCAATATATTTCGAGTATATTTTGTGATGCTTCCTTTATTATTTAAGAAAGAAAAAAATATTTAAAAAATACCTAAAAATGTTCAAATTCGCAAATATGTCTATAATAACTATCTTTTGTTGCCATTGTGGCTGTGATTTTTCATAATTTTTGGGCATTTTTTTAACTTTTTATTTGATTTAATTTACTCGAAACACATTTAAAAATTACCTTAAATATGTTCTTAATTTGCAGAAAAATCTGGGGTGTTCTGGGTTGTGCTAGAGTGTTCTGGGGTATTTTTCGGAGTCGTGGAAAAGTTTTAATGTATTTCGAGGCATTCACTTTCAATTGGACCCAAATTAGCCTAAAACGCATAAATTAATTCCAATTAAATTCCAAATCAATCCAAAAATAAATCAAGCACCTGCATAATCAATTAAATTATTTTATCTTCAAAAAATTAAATTATTAGAGGCCGACTAAACATCGGTCTTAAAAAGTTAGAAAATTTTAAGTCAAAATTACATTGACTTCAAAATGTCAGTTTGTAAAGGCCAACTAAAATTAGTTCGGCCTTAAAAACGTTAGAAATTTTAAAGCCTAAAATTATTTTAGCTTTAAAAAAATTAAATTATTAGAGGCTAACTAAATATTTAGCCTCAGAAAGTTAGGAATTTTAAAGCCAAAGCTAATTGGCTTCAAAAAAGTCAATTTATCGGAGGCTGACTAAATATTGGCCTTAAAAATATGTAGTTTTTTAAGCACAATATTTTGGGCTTTAGGGAGTGTTATAAAATCAAATGCCAACATTAGTTTGGCCTCGAAAAATATGTGATTAGCAGCTAAATTAAAATTGGCTTCAAAAAATAATTTTTTTAAGGCCAACTGAAATTTGGCTTTAAAAAGTCATTTTTAGAAACCGAAAAAAGTTGGCTTTTAAAAAGTTAGCTTCTAAAGATCGGATTTCTTATAGTGCGTACAACATAGGGTGTAACCCCTAACAAACCTTTCCACATCCACACGCATGCGTGGCCAATAGAGAGACCTCTCCAAATTTTTCAACGTCTTCTCCACGCCGAAATGTCCAGCTACCTTGGACGTGTGCGCCTCCCTGATCCACCTCGCCCGGTCTGCACCCCGAGGTACACATAACCTATGCACCTCGGTATTATAGGCTACGCCACTCCAAAGGATGCTCATACAGTCCCAGCGCGCGCCCACGTTGTCCTACGCCTGAAGTCCGCGGCCTAGCGGCCGTGCCCGGAGTTCCTTCTGCGCCGCGCTCGCACCACCCCTACGCCTGAGCCTGCAGCGCCCTCCGCCGCGCCTGGCACTTCCCTGCGCCCGCGGCCCGAGCCCGCAGCAATCGCGCGCCACCAGGACCTTATCCGTCCAGGCCTGAAATTTCTTCTCCTCTACATAGAGTGGCCCCATACTTCTCATGGCATGGGAAGAACACATGCATTTACCACCCGCACAAAGCGCCAAACATAACCATTCGTCGGGTTGGCCGTGAACAACATATCGCCAACTTTGTTTGTCACGCCTCTTATTATTTGATGACGAGGGTATGAATATGTTACAAGTAAGCCTCCACTTCATATGCCGGAGACCTTTGCTGCAACTTAGATGGTTTGCAAGTATTGCAACGGCCGGTGGTCCGTATGCAACACCGTCTCCTTTCCCAAGATGTAGTGTCTTCAATACTTCACCGCTTGATGCAAGGCGTACAATTCTTTGTCATAGGTAGGATTATTTTTGTTGTACGCCTTGGAACGTCTCACTGTGATACGCCACTGGCCTCCCATCTTGGAATAGGACCGCCCCCATGGCATGTCCTAATGCATCACATTCCAGCTCAAAAGGCCGCTGGAGGTTGGGCAACAGCGAAAGCACCGGTGCCGTGGTTATCTTCCTCTTCAATAGTTTGAATGCCTCATGTTCGTCTGTCCATACGAACCTAGCGCTTGCCTTGGTTAGTCCATGCAGCGGGGCCGCCACTTGTGAAAAGTGACTAATGAACTTGCGGACGTATTGGCACGCCCCTACAAAGCTTTGCACCTCCGTCACATTCCTAGGCCTTGGCCACTCCAAATATGACCTGCACCTTGCTTGGGTCAATCTTGAGCTCGCCATCTTCCACCACAAAGCGCAAATACACGAGGTTGAGCCTCCCCACCTCGCATTTCTTCAGTTCAAACTTGAGGGCATGCTTTCAAGTACGACAAACACCTGGCAAGATGCTCCATTTGACTAGACCATCCTGACTAAAAAACAAGGATATCATCTAGAATAAACAATTACCCAAAATCATTAAATAAAGTCTAAGAACATCATTCATCACCGCTATGAACGTGGCTGGGGCATTGCACAACCCCAATGGCATCACAACACATTCAAAATAGGCCCTGCTTAGTCTTGAACGCCGTTTCTCCACGATTCCTCTCAGTCACTCTTTACTTGATGATATCGGGACTTTGAGGTCCAACTTGGCGGAATAACTTGCGGTGTTGGAGTTGATCAATTACAAGTTTCGTCCTTGGTAGTGGATACCTATTCTTCACGGTAATCTTGTTCAAGGCTCGGTAGTCCACACACATCCTCCACCCTCCGTCCTTCTAACAATTGGGGATCCGCACAGTGAGCTACTTGGCTTGATCACCCCTTGCCCCATGAGCTCTTGTACTTGGCGCTTGATTTTCTCGCTCTCCAACAGCGAGTGGCGGTAGAGGCACACATTAGGCAACGGCGCGCCCTCAACTAGCTTAATACCGTGCTCCACCTCTCGGCGCGAGGGTAGCCCGCGCGGCTCGGTGAACAGCACCCCATATCTCCTTATGCGCGCCACCACCTCTTGCCTTTGCTTCTTAGCTAGATGCCCTGAGACCACCTCTTGTAGCGCCTGCTCTGGCCGAGCCTCCCGCACCTCAAATCCATGCGCGCCGCCCGCATTACCATTGCGCTTGGCTTGCGCGGACCGTGGAAGTTGTGTTGCCTCCGCGGCCCCTTGTCCCTTCTAGCATGACCTTTTGGCCCTCCTTCTCGAGCATATGTATTGGTTGGGGCTCTCCTGTAAATACTACAACATATCCTATCCCCAAGGAGAGGTTACCTAAAATCACTTGGCAAATGTCAAGGGTACTACCTCACATATACCTCATCGATTTAACTTAGCCGTCACCGCCAAATTTGAACTTGCATTGCTTCGTGATCTTCATCTTTCGTATCCTTCATGACCATCCAAGCGCATAGGATCCGATGTGGATGGTCCAACCCCAACTTCTGTACTTAGGCTTTCAAAAATGAGGTTCTTTTGACTGCCCGGGATCAATGATAGCCTCCACCAAGTTTTTGATTTACTTGTATCCGTAGCTGAAATACTCTCGCGCTCCTTAGTGCCCGTCCTTGGCTCGGCCCACTTACCTGCCCTTGCTTTCTCGGCATCCTTTGCTAGCTCCCTTGGCGCAACACTCAACGCGCAAGTGTTGGGTCGCCTCATGCATAGCCCAAACGGCGCCTCACCCGCGCCCGCGTCCGTGGTTGTTACCAACACCGCCTTGCCGTTTGTCCGCACCTTTCTTCTTGGGCGCCAGCTCTGGATGCAACTTCCAGCAGTTCTTTTTGATGTGGCCCTTTTTCTTGTAGTGGCCACACTCCACGTCTTTGTACTTGGACCCTTCGGAAGTCCCTTCTCCCGTACTGCCCTCAGCCGCACCTTGCTTGCCCTTGCCCTTGCCTGCGCCCGCGCCCGCACCCGCGCCGTGTTTGCCTTTGCCACGCGTGCGCGTACGGTTTAGCTTCTCGAACGCTATGGCCATTTTGAACGCATCCCCTACGTCCATAATAGGGTAAAGTTCCACCTCCGCCCTGAGCTCTTCATGTAGCCCCGCGAGGTACTTGCGTAGGACTTCCTGGTCCTCCAAAGGAATGCCAGCGCCAAGGCATGCCTCCGAAACTCCGTAGTGTACTCTTGTACACTTTGTTCACTGCCTTGCCTCAAGTAGAGCCACCTCCTCCATCGTTCCTCGTCATACCCTACCGGGTAGAATTGCTCTTCAAGAGCACCTTGAATGCGGTCCATGTGATCCACGGCCGCCCCGGGTCCGTAGGTTGGGAATTCCACCACACCCGTGCATGCATACCAGTTGAGTATTGCGAACCCTATTGCGTGGGCATCGTCAATGCCGTAAAGGGAGAAGTGGACTCCAAGGTCGATCCACCCATCAAAACTTCTCTCGTTCACCTCGCGTGCCGGAAGCTCAACTTTGGCATCGACTCTAATGGGGGCGAAACAGCTCGCCATCCCTTCTCGGACCGTGGCCTGTGTGGATACCCAGGCTCCTCCCGAGCTGCTTCCGCTCAAACACTTGGCCTTCTTTCATTCACGCGTGATGTTGCAAAGTCACCCATGCTCCCCACGGTCGCTCAGACCGCCGCCTCCCGGTCGCGCCATAGGCCCTACGGAGGCCGTGATGCATGGCAGCTCCTTGGACTTGTGCTTCGAGACATTCTCTCCACGAGGCCCCGCAATCGGTCCAAGCATTCCTCCAAGTGCCCCATCCGATCCTCCCGTGACTTTCCTTCTCGGCTGGACACCTCTTTTGCACGCGCCCTTCTCTCCCGAAGCGCACCGACCGTCCTCCTTCGCCTTCATGTGGGGTGCCATGACCGTTGCCAGTCTTGTTGACAGCCATTCTCGATCTTCACGCTCCTAAGCTCTGATACCACTTGATCTGTATGCCCTCCATGGTCCTACGGTATAGCCGTGAGTGCCTTGGATGTAAATAGAATCTAGGGAAGAACAAGTTCTACTACACGATTGTTTTAAGTGGAAAAGAAGAGTTGGCCGGTCACCAACACCGTGCCTAGCTCCCTTCGCTAACACTCTCAACAAAAAAACCACTTACAATCCTCTAGGTTGCCAATAACCCGCCGCCTCCCTAATATGTGTGCTCGGACATCACCACAGCCCCTTTGCCTACCGACGATCAAAGGAATTACAATACCCCACTATAGACCGAATAAACATACATAGCTGAGAAAAGAAAACATGACAAGGATGTGCAGCCACTTCAACTGCTGGCGCCCCTTCGGCTCCTAGCGCACATGCCTAGCCGCGCGCGCGCCTGTCCGACTTCCTGCGCCTATGCACTTCCGCGTCCTGCGCCCTTGCGCGTCCGTGCCTTGCGCCCGCGCGCCCGTGTCTGCTGTGATTCTCCCCCGCGCGCCTCTTAGCCTCCCGCGCGCCTGCACTCATGCTCGGCTAAGGCACATCACACACCCAAGTCATGTTGCACGCACCTCGACCCAAGAGCCTCCTGGATCAGTGTTCATCCAGCCTAATTCGTCACCATGGGGTGCACCGATGATGTTTGTGAGAAAGAAGGACGGTAGTCTACGGAAGTGTGTAGATTATAAGCAGTTGAACCAGTTGATGATCAAGAACAAGTATTCATTGCCGCGGATAGATGACTTATTTGATCAGTTGAGAGGGGCCGCCATATTCTAGAAGATAGATATGAGGTACGGGTATTATCAGTTGAGGGTTAGACCCGAGGACGTGCCGAAGACAGTTTTTCGTACTCGGTACGGTCATTTTGAGTTTTTGGTCATGTCGTTTGGACTGACGAACGCACCGGCAGCGTTTATGGATATGATGAATAGGATTTTCCAGCCGTTTGTGGATCGGTTTGTAGTGGTATTCATTAATATTATTCTCATGTTTTCTCGTAGCAAGAAGGAGCATACCGAACATTTGTGGTTAGTATTGCAGGTCATGCACGAGAAACAGTTATTTGCTAAGTTTAGCAAGTGTGAGTTCTGACATTCTTAGGTGCATTTGTTGGGTCATGTTTTGTCCCAGGAGGGCATGGCCGTAGATCCGGCTAAGGTCAATGCCGTCCTTATGATCCAGGAAGCTCTTGGGTCAAGGTGGACACAATATGACTTGCGTGCGTGACATGTCTTAGCCGAGCATGAGTACGGAGAACGGACTGATACGGGCGCGCAGAAGGGCGCGTAGGAGGCTAAGAGGCATAGGCGCGCGGGGTGACGTGCAAGGCGGCGCGCGCGGAAGGCTAAAAGTTATGGGCGCACGCAGGCGAGGACCTCAAGGGGCGCCGGTGCGTGCAGGTGAGAACCTTGATGGGCGTGGGCTCGCGCAGGCGAGAATCTCAGCAGACGCGGACGCGTACGGGTGCAGAGCAAGGACTGCAGGCGCGGAAGCTGTACAGGCGCTAGCGCGCGGCCAATCCAAGGGACGCCAGCGGTTGCAAGTTGCTGCACATCATTGTTGTGTTTATTTCTCTCATTTATATGTGTTAATTGCTCATGTAATGGATATATCGAATTCCTTTGACAGAGAAGGCAGAGGGGCTTTAGGGTTGTCCAAGCATTTTAGGGGAGGCCACCGACTTGTGGCGGTCACCGATTGTGTTAGTGGTTTGTATAAGTGTATGCATAGGTAAGGACACGGGTGTTAGGCAATTTGGACGACTCACTTTTTCACTAAACTATATTTGTTTTTGTTGTGTGCACGTTCTTCCCTAACTCCTAGTTAAGCATCCTTGTTCCTTTCCGGTGTTTAAGGAGGCGAGAGGAAGTTTCAGATCAAGTTGGTACCAGAGCTTATGAGCGTGGAAGATCGAGGAATGGCTGTCACAAGGCTTGGCACGGTCACGACGCCACATGAACGCGAAGAGGACGTTCGGCGCTCGGAAGAGAAAGCGCGCGTACAAGAAGTGTCCAGCAGAGAGGAGTCGCGGGAGGATCGGATGCGGCGCTTGGAGGAGCGCTTGGACCAATTGATGGGGCTCGTGGAGAGGATGTTTGAAGCGCAATTCCAAGGAGCTGCCATACAATCCCAGTCTACCATACCGGAGGCAGCTGTCCGAGCGACCGTGGGGAGCATGGGGAGCCTCTGCATCATATGCGTGGACGTGAAGAAGGCCAAGTTTTGGAGCGGGAAGTAGCTTAAGAGGAGCCCGAGGCATCCACAGGAGCACGGTCCGAGCATGGATGGGCGAGTGGCTTCGCACCCATTAGGGTTGAAGTTGGAGCTTCCGGTGTATGACGGCGAGATGAATGGCGAGAAGTTGGTTGGGTGGATAGACCAGTTGGAGTCCTATTCCTCTTACGTCATGACGAGCCCCAACGCTATAGGATTCGCAAGGCTCAAGCTTGCATCCCATGCCATTGGTGTGGTGGAATTCCCACCTACGGACGCGGGGTGCCGCGGGAGTCACATGGACCGCATTCAATGTGCTGTTGAATGAGCAATTCTACCCAGTAGGGTATGACAAGGAGCGGTGGAGGAGATGGCTCTACTTGAGGCAGGCAGCGAACTAAAGTGTACAAGAGTACACTACGGAGTTCCTGATGCCGTGCCTTGGCACTGCAATTCCATTGGAGAAACCAAGAATCTACGCAAGTACTCGCAGGGCTGCATGAAGAGCTCAGGGCAGAGGGTAGAATTATCCTATTATGGAATAGGGGATGCTTTGCAAAGAAGGCCATGGCATTTCGAGATGTTGAAACCTGCAAATGCGCGCTGCGGGGCAAAGGAAAGCAAGGCGCTGGCACGGGCAACGTCAAAGGCAAGACAAGGACAAGGGCAAGTAAAGGTGCGGCCGAGGGCAGCGACGGGAGAAGGGACAATCCGAGGGGTCCAAGTACAAAGATGTGAAGTGTGACCACTTGCAAGCAGAAGGGTCACAATCAAAAAGAAGGGGCTGGAAGTTGCCATCGGAGTTGGAAACCAAGAAGAAGGGCCACGGACAAAGGGCAAGGCGACGTTGGTGGCAACTGCGGAAGCGGGCGCGGTCAGGACACCGTTGGGGATGCATGAGGCGGACTCGACACTTGTATTGATGGTGCGTGCTAAGGGAGCCAGAGGGGAAGCCACGGAAAGCAAGAGCAAGGCGGTAACCCCTATCTTTGGGTTAGAGATACTGTGTATTACAGGAGGGCCGAGCAGTACATGCTCGTGAAGGAGGGCAAGACGTACATACTAGAAGGGACAAGGGGCGCGGAGGCAACCTAACTTGCCACGGTCGCGCAGGCCAAGCGCTTGGTGAATGCGAGTGGGCGTATGTTGATGCTAGTGGTGCGGGAGGCTTGGCCAGAGCTGGTGCCATTAGAGGTAGTTTCGGGGCATTTATCCAAGGAGCAAAGGCAAGAGGTAGTGGCACTCATAAGGAGGCATGCGCTGTTGTTTGCCGAGGCGAGCGGGCTTCCATCGAGGCGAGAGGTGGAGCATAGCATCACGCTGGTTGAGGGCGTGCCTTTGCCTAATGCTTGCCTATACCGGCACTCGCTATTGGAGAGCGAGGAAATTAAGCGCCAACTACGAGAGCTTATGGAGCAAGGGGTGATTAATCCAAGCAGTTCGCCATGCGGCTCACCCATCGTCATGGTTCCGAAGAAGGATGGAGGTTGGAGGATGTGTGTGGACTACCGTACCGTGAACAACATCACAGTAAAGAATAGGTATCCACTACCAAGGATCGAAAACTTGATCGATCAACTTCAGCCCGCAAAGTTCTTCACTAAGTTGGACCTTAAATCAGGGTACCACCAAGTTCGGATGACCGAGGAGGATACGTGGAAGACGGCGTTCAAGACCATACAGCAGGGAACTGTTCGAGTGGTTGGTAATGCCAATTCGGAATTACTGCAACGCCCCGGCCACATTCATCGGCTACTGACGAGGTTCTTAGGCCGTTTATAGATGACTTTGTTATTGTGTATCTGAAATGATATTCTTAATGTTTAGCCACGGATTGGAAATGTGCATATGGAGCTACCTTGGCAATGACCAGGAGGCTCTTGGACCACCGAGGTGGAGCAAAGGCTCAGGCCGAAGGTGGGCGAAGGCGGGTGGTCCGCACCGAACCGAGGGTGGGCAAGACGCTCAGCCGAGGTGCGGTGAGACGAGATGGTCCATACCCGAGGCCGAGTTGACCAAGCCGATTGCGATGGTGGTCCAAAGCTGAGGCTGAGCAGGCATGGCCGAGACCGAAAGCGGCAGAGGCATGACCGAGACCAAGGCTGGCGTTACCGAGACCGACAACGGCAGTGGCATGGACCAAGGTTGAGACAGGCAATGACGTGACCGAGAGCGGCAGAGGCATGTCATTAAGGTGCCAAGTGTTCCCTAAGGTGTCCAAAAGCCTCTAGAAGGTTTTGACAAGTGTCCAAGTGTTTCCCTAAGGTGTTAAAAACCTCTAGAAGGTTTTGACAAATGTCTAGCATGTGTCTTTATCTGCCAATTTTGTATTTTCAGCATAAGATGTAAATTAGGCAGAAGAGGAATGTATTCTTCAGGTCATTTTGAACCCGAAGAAATCAGGTTGATGTGGCAACAGTGGCTACCATCAGCCAGATTTAATAAAATATAAAAAATTTAATATGCACTCTCCGATGTGTTGGAATTTAATTGATTAACACATCCCCTTCATGTGTTTGAAAAATAATTACTGTTCACATTATCCAAAAAAGTTATATTAAATTTACTTCTTCCAAGACATTTAATATTAAAAAAATAATAAATATATGCGATGTGGCATAATCCACATCAGCCTGATTTTTTCAGGGTCAAAATGACCCTGAAGAAATCATTTCTCTTAGGAAAATTCTAGTCCTTGATGACCACTTATGGGTCATTCTTGTCTATATACCATTTGGGGTCTTATTTAATGAAGTTAAGTCTAGTTCTCTATACTGGTCTTCAAGTAAAAAAAGAAAGTCCTTGGTCTCCATGCAAAGCTTCCAAGTATGCCTATCTTAGAGTCTATAACGCAAAAATCATCTAAGTACTCCAACCGAGCCAATCAAAGACCACTCTCGGTCCAAGCCAAATCCACCATCCTCTAAACCGAAAGCAACCTCCTCCGTTTTTGAGCTCGACTAGATAGACTTTGGAATTTAACTCGAGATCATCCGTGATCAAAAAAAAAAAATACGTTTGTCTCTCTCTTCTCTCTAAAAACCTGTAGTTGCATGGAACGGGCAAGAGCCCTTAGCCATGGCCGGCCACCCTTGGCCTCCCTAGATCTAATATTCATCCTGCTTGTTCTCGGGGTAAAATCAACCTTGAGACTAAGTCTGGATCAGGCAAAGTCTTCGCAACACTTGAGGAGCACGGCCTCAAGCTTAACATGAAGAAGTTGAGTTGGGTGCTCAACCTCGTGTACTTGGGATTTGTAGTGGGAGAAGGCGAGCTCAAGATTGACCCAAGCAAGTTGCGGGTCATCCTAGAGTGCCCATGGCCGAAGAACGTGACGGAGGTGCAGAGTTTCGCTGTAGCATGCCAATACGTCCGCAAGTTTATCCGACACTTTTCACAAGTGGCGACATCACTGCATGGCTTGACCAAGGGGAGCGCCAAGTTCGTATGGACGGACGAGCATGAGGTGGCGTTCAAGTTGTTGAAGAGGAAAATCACCACGGCCGCGGTGCTCGCTTTAACGAACCTCCAACGTCCATTTGAGTTGGAGTTCGATGCCTCGCGGGTTGTCCAAGCATTTTAGGAGGCCGCCGGCTTGTGGCGGTCACCGATTGAGTTAGTGGTTTTTGTAAGTGTATGCATAGGCACGGACACGGGAGTTAGGCGATTTGCCTGACCTACTTTTCCACAAAACTACAGTTGTTTTTATTGTGTGCTCGTTCTTCTTTAGATCCTAGTTAAGCATCCTTGTTCCTTTCCGGTGTTCAAGGAGCCGAGAGGGAGCTACGGATCACCTTAAGCGGGAGAGGCCCAAGAATGCGACCGAGGTTCGTAGTATCTTTGGTTTGGCCAGGTATTACTGGAGGTTCATTGAGAACTTTGCGAGTTTGGCGAGTCCGATGACTAAGCTGAATCAGAAAGCAGTTCGGTTCGAGTGGAGTGATGCGTGCGAGCAGAGCTTCCAGGAACTAAAGCGTAGATTGTCCACGGCACCAGTGGTGGCTTTGCCTGTTGATCAGGGTGGTTTTGTATTGTACAGCAATGCTTCTTTGAATGGTTTTGGTTATGTGTTGATGCACATGGCCGAGTCATAGCGTACGTGATGCTGATGGATTTACCCTCACCAGGATTGGGATGATGCACGCTTTGTTAGATCTCCTCCGGTTGGATGGGGACTTTTATATGGAGAGGAAATTTCCGTATCGATGAGATAGAGGGATGATCTCGGTTAAGTAAGATGAATTATCAAGGCTCTGTTTTGACGTTGGAAAACCCTCAACGAAGGGTAGAAAAACCACGGAGAGGAACGGAGTCCTCAAATGTTCACTGTGTATGTTTTGTGAATACAAAGTATTAGTACTATATCTCTACTGAGTATCTTGAGTCTGTCCCCCTTTCTCTTAGGGTTACAAGTGGGTTTTTATACAGAGATTAAGGGGTATTACGGTAGTTAATTATCTCCCGAATCCCCTGTAGCATTTCCAACGTGTCCTTCCAGGGGTATTACAGTCATCGAGTCTTCATGAAGCTAATAGCACGGTAATGCTGTCCGTTCGAAACCGGACGTCCTTTTGCGGTGTCTAGTCCGTGGTCTTGACAGCCAGAACGACGCGGTCTTCTTCAATGGGATACATCCCGTTTCCTCAACGGAGAGCACTTCGTTTGTTCTCATGTTCGGACCGTATCATCTGCCCCACAACAGATGGGAGGCCTTGTCGGCCCATCTGTCGGAATGCATTTCTTCAGCGTCGAGCGTGTTGTCTTCTTCAGTCCTCCGTAATGGTTTTCGGTACGGTCTGTCCGAATTTGGACCGCTGTCACACGGTGATTCGCGAGGCGAGTTTACCGCGAGAGACGTCGTTTCTCTACGATTATTAAGTAGTGCCGCGGTCATTTTTCTCGTCCACCGTGATCAGACAGTTCTCTCTTGGGTAAAAAATTCCTTTCGACGGAGGGCTTTACCATCTTTCTTTCTTTCTTTTGCGTCTCGTCTCGACGAAGAGCTCTCAATCTTTTTCTTTCCTTTACCATCCCGTCAAAGAATTAAGTATGTCTTCCGTAACTCACGGATACGGAGTCTAGTAGCGGCCAGGATTCCAGTGAGAGATCCCATGCTTCGATCCCGTTAACAACGCGTGTTCCTCCTATATTTGGAGGGCCACCCGTGTCTCCGGGTATTGCTGGAAACCGGGTAACCCCGGAGGGCGAATTCATCGATCAAGTTGCTGAGCAACTTCGTTTAGGCAGAATGAGCTCATGGGTAGCAGAGAGGAGAGGGTTGTGCGGGCGGAAGCCTCGACCAATCGGGGCAAAGGAGTTAGAGTCCCTCCTGCCGAGTTTAATCCTCGAACCGCTGTCTCTTCCGTAACCGAGGGGCAGTTGGCCCAATGGCGAGAAGAGTATAATATTCCGTCTGATTTTGAGGCAATGGTGGCCTTACCAACGGAGAGAATGACGGATACCAACCGGCCTTCGTTTCCCGTTGTTGCCGTTTTATATTCGACTTTTCGCATACTACGCCGTTACTCCGTGTCACCTATCTCCGAACTCGTACCGGGATATCCTGGTATTTTTGTTCATCTGTGCTCGTACGGGGACTAGACCATCCCTCGAGTTGTGGAGGAGTTTATTTACTTTGTCTTCCTCGAAGCAAGGTCCCGATTTTTACAACACGAAGTATAGAAACCCTGGTAAGAGGAAGACGGAGGGAAAGGGGTGACATTTTCTAAGTGGCGACACGGCTTCTTTTTCGTGAGAAGGAAGCCGAAATGGCGTCAGACCGTTGGTCTGATCACTTGAATTGAAGCGTTGAAGGAGAAAGCCTGGAGTTCACCGAACGAACTAGAGGTTTGCTGGAAGAGCCATTTTTACCTTCCGAGGTCCGTTGCCCGTGGCGGGGAGCCGTTCCGGACGGACGTCGTGCAAAGCGACAAGGCTGCTGGGCCGATGCGTCGTTCGCTATGCCTCCACTACGATTTGTCCTTCGTAATGTTTCGTTGCTTTTGAGCTCTTCTAATCGTGTTGTCTTTTTTGCAGGGCTGATGGAACCTGCGGGGAAGTCTGGGGTAAAAGCGGCGATTCTGTCAGAATTGCCCAAGCCTCGACGCCGTAAAGCGGCTGCGAAGAGGATGAGCGGGACTGCTGGTCCTCGGGTAGAATCCTCCATGCCTGAGGCTGGATCAAGTCAGGCGACTGCGGTTAGTGGGGCTCTCGTGCCCGTTCCTTCGTCTTCTTCACGCCCGGAGCAAAGTGTTCCTCCGACGGAGTCCTCTGCCGGGGTCCCTTCCATGGAAGGGCTCCAGAATTCTTTCATCCCAGCCCTCGCGCGGCAAAAAGAAGAAGAGACGGGTTGAGCCTCAGGAAGAGGAAGACGCTCCAGTTTACCTGCCGAACTGAAATATACGGGAGGGAGTCCGTTTATAAGAGAGGTTCCGAGCAGCGGATGGGAGTTTCGTATGCCAAGAGGTCTCCCGAAGGCGGACCAGATCGCTCTTCCCTGACACGCTCCCTCGACTCTTCGCTGAGGACGGTGTCGCTGAATACGGCCCAATGTGAGTATTAGTCCCGTAGTTATCCCTGCATTCTTATCTTGGATAGGTTGCTACTTAACGAGGCGTCGTAACTGCAGGTGGTGGCCTCTCTGAGTCAGCTGTTCACCGTTATCAAAGGGCGAGAGAGAATCCTGGAAAAAGCCGGGACAATTCGGGCCGAGATGGTGAAGCTGATCCAGGAGCGGGACGAAGCTGCCAATTTGGCTAAGGAGCAAGAGGAGCTAGCTTGCTTCACTCACATGGTTGGAAAGTTGATGCAGCTAAGAAGAACGAAGAGTGTTACACCAAGTTCGCTCGGGAGGAAGCTGCGAGGACGTCTCAGTTGTTGAAGGACAAGGACACTGAGATCGCCGAGCTTCAGGCCGTGGTCGAAGCGAAGAACTTGGAGCTTCAACAGGCGCCCGGGAAGGCGATTGAGGGATATCGGGCTGTCGGATGGATTCACCCTCGAGAAGGGGGAGGCATGCCGTTGTTTCTTTAAGCGGCTTCATTTACTTCGGATGTTGAGGAGACTCCGCCAGCAGATTCCTGAAGAAAGGAGGGAGGAGTTTTTTTATTTCTTGAAGGAGGAGGACGTCGTTCGAAGTACTGGGTCTAGACGAGACCCAGGCGTTCAGCCGTTCTCAAACGAGGAGGGGGAAGAGGACGATGATGATGACGCCGAAGGCGCTACAGGGTCCGGAGAGGCCGGTGCCCCTGGAGATCGTTCGTAGTATTTTCTGTTTTCCTTATGTGTTTCTTCTCCTTCATTGTATAGCGAGTAGTTTCCGCATTTTGTTGTAAAGAGGACGCTTCTTTTTGAATGTTACAAACGGTTTTTCGGAGTCGGTACGTCGACTTCTTTACTGCTTTCATTTGCTTATAAAGGGAAATCGAGGAGTTTTACTTGTATTCGCCGCCTCATTCGCCACCTCATTCATCTCTCCCGAACTTTCGAGTTTTCGGTTGAATGTTAACTGGCGAAAGATAGTGCTATGGCTAACGGGGTGACGCCCGAGTTGCTGCGGTCATTAGTCCGGGAGAACCGCCTACTCGTGGTGGAAAATCAGCGGCTTCGGGAAAGATTAGAAGCTCTGCGAAGTCAAGATAGGCACCGTGAAACTCTGCTTGTGGATTCTCGTTGTGAGATTGCTTCCTTACGCTCGTACGCCATGTCCCTGGAGAGAGAGTTGAGGGAAACACGAGAGCGGCTGGATCGTGTTTTGCGAGGTTCGTCGTCCCCCCCAGCCAGCGGTAACGGAGTGCGATACGACACGAGTATCGCTCCGTTTTCGCCTGGCTGGAGTTGAAGGAGCGGCCCTTCGTAGTCCGACGTTTTGGACTGTCGGGCCTTTGCGTCCCTCCCAGCCAGTGGTAACGGAGTGTGATACGACACGAGATATCGCTCCGTTTTCGCCTCGCTGGAGTTGAAGAGCGGCCCTTCGTGGTCCGGCGTCTTGGACTGTCGGGCCTGCGTCCCCCCCAGCCAGCGGTAACGGGAGTGTGATACGACACGGAGGTATCGCTCCGTTTCGCCTGGCTGGAGTTGAAGAGCGACCTTCGTTGGTCGGGTTTTTGGACTGTCGGACCTTTTGTGTCCCCCCCAGCTAGTGGTTAACGGGAGTGCGATTACGTACACGAGGTATCGCTCCGTTTTCGCCTTGGCTGGAGTTGAAGGAGCGGCCCTTCGTGGTCCGGGCGTTTTGGGACTGTCGGGCCTTTGCGTCCCCCCAGCCAGCGGTTAACGGAGTGCGATAAACGGACACGAGGTATCGCTCCGTTTCCTGGGCTGGAGTTGAAGGAGCGGCCCTTCGTTTTGGACTGTCGGGCCTTTGCGTCCCCCCCAGCCAGCGGTAATGGAGTGCGATACGACACGAGGTGCCGCTCCGTTTTCGCGTGACTGGAGTTGAAGGAGCGGCCTTTCGTTGTCGCAAGCTGTTGGTTCGGGAGAGAAGAACGTTTTCTTTGATTTCAAGAAGAAAAATATGTACAAGTCATTGATGATAAGCCCGGAGATTCAGCACACTCCAAGTTCTAGGTATATCGTTTCCTTCCATGTCTTGTAGTGCATATGCGCCCATGCCGAGTACCTCGAAAATTCTGTAGGGCCCTTCCCATGTTGGCCCTAGTTTGGCCGGTTATTGCTGTATTTTCCTCATGACTAGTTGTCCTTGTCGGAAAGACCTTGATCTCACTCGACTGTTGTAGTAATGTGATACTCGTTGTTTGTCGCTGTGTTCGGATATTGAGGTCTTTTTCACGCTTTTCGTCGAGTAAGTCGGAGTTTTGTTTAAGGAGACGGTCTCCGTTGGATGTGTCGCGCTGCATTCAACTCGTAGAGTTGGGTTGTTCAGTTCCCGGGGATTATTGCTTCGGTCCCGTAGGTAAGAGCGAAAGGTGTTTCTCCCGTCGCTGTTCGGTGGGTGGTACGATATGCCCATAGACCGTGGGGAGTACGTCGGGCCAATTTCCCTTTGCGCCCTCCAGACGTTTTTCAAAACCTTTCCAGTATGTTCGATTCGCGCCTTCTCCACTTGGTCCGTTGGCTTGCGGTGATTAAACGGAGCGACCTTTGCTTGATATGGAGCGTCTGACCAGTTTCTTCAATTCGAGCTGGTGAATTTGACTGCCGTTGTCCGGAGACGAGATATTTTGGTCTATCCGAAACGGGCCCATATCACTGACTGCTTTGAAGAATTTAGTGACTGATGCCCCAGCGTTGATGGTCGCCAATTGGCTCGGCTCTCGGATCCACTTCGTGAAGTAGTCTATTGCGACGATCATGAATTGTCTTTGTCTCGAGGCGAGGGGAAGAGGTCTTACGAGGTCCATGCCCCATTGTAGGAACGGCCATGGCGACACGATGTTGGAACCGGCTCCGCGGGAATGTGGACTGGATCTTGGCATGTTTTCTTGGCATCTTAAGCACGAAAGAACGAACTTCTCCGCATCCGTCATGACGGTGGGCCAATAATAGCCCTGCCGGAAGATTTTCTGGGCTAGGGTCCGCACTCCTACGTGGTTAGAGCACATCCCCTCGTGTATGTCTCGGAGGATAACCTTAGCCGCCTCTTCGTCTACGCACTTTGAGCGTAGGGGGCTGAGAAGCGATTGCATACAGCTGACCGTTTATGAGAGTAAAACGGGGTGCTCTTCTCGTAATTTGCCTTCAGCGAGTTTTTTATCCCGAGGGAGCCTCCTGCTTCTCCAGGTAGTTTGATGCAGAAAGCCAACTACTTGAATAGATTGCGGAACATACCTCTACTTCGGTTATTGCCGGGGCGTGAAGCTCTTCTCGGAAGACAGCACTCGGTTGTTCGTCTGCTGTTGCCGAGGCCAACCGATCCAAAGCATCGGCCATGTGGTTTTCTTCTCGCGGGATGTGGAGGACTTCGAACTGTTCGAAGTCGAACCGAGATGGTTGATCTTGCGAAGGTAATTGCCGCCATAATATCGTCCCGTGCTTCGTATTCTCCGGAAATCTGATTCGCAACAAGTTGTGAATCAGTATATGCCTTTAGTCGTTTGACTCCGAGCTGTCTGCAAAGGCGGATTCCGGCTACGATAGCTTCGCACTCCGAGACGTTATTGGTTGCGGGGAAGTTCAACTTCAGGGCGTATTCCAAACCGGACGTTCCTTCCGGGACTGCATAGGACTACGCCCGCCCCGCTGCCGGTCGCATTGGAGGATCCGTCGGTATGCAGAGTCCAAAGATTATCAGTGGGAACTGCTTTTGACGTGTGTCGACGGAGTTCTTCTTCGAGTGGCGGAGTCATCTCGGCGATGAAGTCTGCCAAGTGCTTGGGCTTTGATCGCCGGCCGTCATTGGAATAGGATGTCGAACTCTTTCAGCTTCATCGACCACT